>JAQFZP010000684.1:0-28848 GCA_034695745.1 Geophilus truncorum | reverse complement strand
CGGATGCTGCTGCGCGTTCGTTACAATATGAGTACAAAGCTGTAAGTAAAAACGTTTAATACCTATCTTTTACATATTCTTAAAAACCAAGTAATGTCAGTAGTCTATCTTTGCATGTTAAAACATTAATTTGAGAAATGCATTGCTTTTCCTGTAAAATTGGGTTTTTAGAACAATAGGCCTAATTTGCTAATGGTGGTTTAAGTTTTAAATCTTGTGTTTTTTCATTTTATAGAATTCTAATCTTGTACTTCAAGCCGACACAAGACTAATAGAAAGACGTGGTCGTGATGAAGCCACCGGTGAAGTTGTTTCCCTCGTTGGGAGATTGGAAGGAAGCAGAATGGGCGACCGGTACCAAAGAACAAAACCCAAATTTTCAGAGGAGCGGAAAGCGAAGTAAGATCCTAAATTTTAATTAAAAATTGTATACACATCAGTATTTAACATTAAATTTAATACCTCTTCGCTTACCCCAGCTTTTATGTTCTTTGTGGAAGTTGGATAGAAAGAAGAGGGAAATAAAATTTTAGTCGTTATTAAAATTTTAGTGAAATATGTTAATTTTTTTTCTATTTAAAACGACTTACATATTTTGATTAAAATATGTGAAGCTAATTTTTTTCATCTTCATTTATATTGCATGAATTTAATCAATTAACTTTTTCTTTCTTTCTTTCTTTTTCGTTAGGCGTCAAAAGCGAGACGAAGCTCGATATGATTTTACAAAAATGAAGGGATCAACACTGCTGTCTCAAGGCATCGACGACACAATAGGAATTACATATAGACCAAAAACTCAAGAAACGAGACAGACATACGACATTTTGTTAAGTGTAATTCAAGAGGCATTGGGTGATCAGGTAATTAAAAACGTGAACTGCGTTTTGGGAAAATGTAATTTTGATTTGGTGTTTTATTATTTCAGCCCCGAGATGTTTTGTGCGGTGCTGCAGACGAAGTTCTTGCCGTTTTGAAAAACGAACGTTTGAAAGACAAAGAACGTAAAATAGAAGTAGAGGCATACATCGGTCCGTTAGCCGAAGAAAGATTTGCTCTTCTCGTTAATCTTGGGAAGAAGATATCTGATTACGGTGTGGACGAGAAGTCAGAATTGGCTGACGACAACATTGATGAAACTTACGGCGTTAACGTCCAGTTCGAGGAATCTGATGACGAAGACGATGAAGACGTTTATGGTGAAGTTCGGGACGACGATTCAAATGATGAGAACGAAGGCGAAGAAGCGCGTGTCGAAACGACATTACAGGCTACAAATGTAATTAATAATTTGAATTTGAACTACTAAAGTATTCTGATACTAATAATTTTTTTTATTTTTTTATTTTAATTCAGTTAACAAATGGAAAAGAACCAACGACTAAAACTGAAAAATCTCTTCATCCTCGTGACATCGATGCGTATTGGTTACAGCGAAAATTGAGTCGTAATTATGACGATCCGATGTTGGCTCAGTCTACTGCCGACGAAGTTTTGGCTATTTTGAAAGTAAGTTTTGTAATTCGTTTGTTTTTTTTTAATATTAATTAATAATTAATTTTTTTTTTAATAGAGAGCCAGCGATGATCGAGACTGTGAAAATTTACTCGTTACACTTCTCGGGTTCAACCAATTCGATTTTATTAAAGTTTTACGACAACATCGACAGATGAGTAAGTCTTAAAACATTTCTAACCTACCCACATACATTTTATTAATGCTTTTTATTTAAATTTTTATTTTAGTTTTGTATTGCACACTTCTGGCATCTTCACAAAGTGAGTCGGAAAAAGCGAAAATCACAGCTGAAATGCAAGGCGATTCACAACTAGCCAAAATTTTGAGATTGTTAGAAAACACAGAAAATGAGGATTTTATACAAGTACGAAAACTAGCGTCGCAAAGAAATTCTTATTTTTTATTAATTATTTCGATTGTTTTCTTTTCAATTTTTTAGGAAGAACGTGAAAGACGAGCCAAAGCACGTCAGGCAAGGATTGATGCAGATCCGGAAGCAATGGAAATAGATGACGGGAGTGGAGGACAGGTATGAACAGCTTAAATTATTAAATATGCTAAAAAAAAATACATTTTTTTTTTTTTTTTAAATTTTATTATTATAGGTTCCTGGAAGTAGACAATTACTCGACTTAGAAGACCTCGCATTTACTGCTGGTAGTCATTTCATGGCTAACAAACGATGCGAATTGCCAGATGGATCTTTTCGTAAACAAAGGAAAGGCTATGAAGAGGTTCACGTGCCCGCTCTCAAACCTAAACCATTTGATCCAAACGAGAATTTACTTCCCGTCGATAAACTACCAAAATACGCCCATTCTGCATTCGAAGGCTTCAAATCGTTGAACAGAATTCAAAGTCGTTTGTACAAAGCTGCGATGGAGTCGAATGAAAACCTCCTGCTTTGTGCTCCAACGGTAATTATATTTTAATTTTTTGTGTTTATTGTAAGAATTTTAAGTTCTAGCAGAGGCTCATGTTGAATCTTATTCTATGAGATCTTTTGAAGAGAACTGAGAGTAAAAAAAAGTTCTAAAGTAGAGATGTTGGTCAAACACGGCCAGTGTTTTTTTTATAGAACTAACAACAAGCAACTTTAATTATTATTAATTTCTTTTTTATATATATATTTAATTTAATATTTAATTTTAATAATTTATTTGCATTTACAGGGAGCTGGTAAAACGAATGTGGCGCTTTTGTCAATTATGCGCGAAATTGGAAAACACATCAATCCTGACGGGACGATTAATGCCGATGATTTCAAGATTGTTTACATTGCTCCTATGAAGTCACTCGTACAAGAAATGGTTGGAAACTTTACTAAAGTAAGTTTATCAATGCACAAAAATTATTCGCTTATTTATAGGGAACCTCTCATAACACGTAATTTTTTTATTAATAGTTAAAAAATTATAGTGCGGTATCGGTGAGAGGAGATAAAAGAGTTCTTTAGCAGAGACGTGGATGTAATAATCCTCGTCGTTTCAATAGAACTAATAATTATAATATTTTTTTAGGAGAAAGAAAAATCCGATCTCGAATTGTGATTGTATTTAATTTTTTTTTTTTTTTTTTTACTTTACTTACTTTACTTTAATTTAGCGATTGAGCTCGTACAATATAAAAGTGTCCGAACTTACTGGAGACCATCAACTCAGCAAGGAAGAAATCAACGCTTCACAAATTATTGTATGCACTCCTGAGAAGTGGGATATTATCACTCGTAAAGGTGGTGAAAAGACGTACACCCAACTTGTGCGCTTGATGATTTTTGTAAGTTTTATTACACAAATTATTATTTCGTCTGTTTCGTTTTTACTTTTCTTCGACTTTCCTTTTTTTCGTTTCTACTCCTTCTTCGACTTTACTTTTCTTCGTTTCTACTCCTTCTTCGACTTTACTTTTCTTCGTTTCTACTCCTTCTTTGACTTTACTTTTCTTCGTTTCTACTCCTTCTTCGACTTTACTTTTTTTGTTTTTACTCCTTCTTCGTCTTTACTTTTCTTCGTTTCTACTCCTTCTTTGACTATACTTTTCTTCGTTTCTACTCCTTCTTCGACTTTACTTTTTTCGTTTTTACTTCTCTCTTCGTCTTTACTTTTTCGTTTTTACTTCTCTCTTCGTCTTTACTTTTCTTCGTTTTTACTTCTCTCTTCGTCTTTACTTTTCTTCGTTTCTACTCCTTCTTCGACTTTACTTTTCTTCGTTTTTACTCCTTCTTCGACTTTACGTTTCTTCGTTTTTACAGCTGTAAATTGTCGACAGCTGTATAAAATTTGTTTTAAATATTTTTAGGATGAAATTCATTTGCTACACGACGATAGAGGACCGGTGTTGGAAGCATTGATCGCGAGGTAACAATTATTATTATTTTTTAAAAATTAATTTATCATAATTATATTTTATTTTGTTATTTTACAGAACAATTAGGAATATTGAAACGACCAAGGAAGAGGTTCGACTCATCGGTTTGAGCGCCACCTTGCCGAATTATCAAGACGTTGCGTCTTTCATGCGGGTCAGTCCGAGCAAAGGATTGTTTTACTTCGATAACAGTTATCGTCCAGTTCCGCTGGAGCAACAATACATTGGAATTACGGAGAAAAAGGCAGTAAAACGATTCCAAGTTATGAATGATATTGTTTACGAGAAAGTAATGGAACACGCCGGTAAAAATCAAGTAAGTTTGTTTATTTCTAGTTGACTTTCTAGTTGACTTAAGAAATTTAAAATATTAAGTGAATTTTTTATTTTTGTAGGTTTTGGTTTTTGTTCACTCGCGAAAAGAAACTGGTAAAACGGCGAGAGCAGTTCGAGATATGTGTTTGGAAAAGGATACACTGGGTCAATTCCTAAGAGAAGGATCAGCTTCTACTGAAGTTCTACGAACTGAAGCTGATCAAGTCAAGGTAAATAGAAAATATATATTTCTTTTTAAAGATTTTTTATTTATTAATTTTTTTTCCTTAATTTAGAATACTGAATTAAAGGAATTGCTGCCGTATGGTTTTGCAATTCATCATGCTGGCATGACAAGGGTGGACCGAACGTTGGTCGAAGATCTATTTGCTGATAAACATATTCAAGTGTTAGTTTCAACAGCCACGTTAGCTTGGGGAGTGAATCTTCCAGCACACACCGTTATCATTAAGGGCACTCAAATTTACAGCCCAGAAAAAGGTCGTTGGGTTGAGCTCGGTGCGTTGGACGTTCTTCAGATGCTTGGTCGTGCAGGAAGACCGCAATACGATACGAAAGGAGAGGGCATTTTGATAACAAACCACAGCGAATTGCAGTATTATTTATCTCTTCTTAATCAACAGGTGCGTAAATATATTAATTACTGTAGAAATGTTTGCTTGATTAATTTAATTTTTTTTTTAAATATAGTTGCCGGTTGAAAGTCAAATGATATGTAAATTATCAGACATGCTGAACGCCGAAGTTGTTCTTGGAACCGTTCAGAACGCCAAAGATGGTGTTGTCTGGCTCGGCTACACGTATCTCTTCGTGAGAATGATGCGCACTCCCACACTTTACGGCATATCTCACGACGAATTTGCCGAAGATCAGAATTGCGAACAGAGATGCGCTAATCTCATTCATACTGCTGCCATTCAGCTGGACAAGAACAATTTGATGAAGTACGATAAGAAAACCGGTCACTTTCAAGTCACCGAATTGGGAAGAATAGCCAGTCGTTATTACTGCACTAACGAGACCATGGCGACCTACAACCAGCTGCTAAAACCGACTCTCAGCGAAATAGAACTTTTCCGAGTTTTCTCGTTGTCGTCTGAGTTTAAACACATCACGGTTCGAGAAGAAGAAAAACTGGAGCTGCAGAAGTTAATGGAAAGGGTTCCGATTCCTATCAAAGAGAGCATTGAAGAATCGAGTGCTAAAGTAATTTTAAAATTTTACTTTATTTAATTTTTAACACTGAAAATATTTATTTTGACATTTATTTTAGGTTAACGTACTTCTGCAAGCGTACATTTCGCAGCTAAAACTCGAGGGATTCGCGTTAATGTCGGACATGGTTTTCATTACTCAATCAGCCGGACGATTGATGAGAGCTATTTTTGAAATTGTGTTGTATCGAGGATGGGCGCAGTTGGCTGACAAAGCACTCACTTTGTGCAAAATGATTGACAAACGAATGTAAGTTTTTGCTTAATTACGATATTTATTATATATCTTATTAATTATTATTAATTTTATTCAATTACAGGTGGCAATCGATGTCTCCACTTCGTCAATTTCGAAAAATACCAGAAGAGGTAGTGAAAAAGATCGAGAAGAAAAATTTTCCGTGGGAACGGCTCTACGATTTGGGACCAAACGAAATTGGAGAATTGATTCGTATGCCGAAAATGGGAAAAACTATTCACAAGTAAGAAATAAGGTTTTATTATTATAATACTTAATGCAGTACTAATAAGAAAATTTACATCACAGATACGTCCATCAATTCCCAAAACTTGAATTAGCGACACATATTCAACCCATTACTCGAAGCACGTTGCGTATTGAAATCACTATCACACCTGACTTTCAATGGGAAGAAAAAATTCACGGAAATTCAGAGGTAATTTATTTATTTTATTTTTTTGTATTAAATTAAATTTGACTAATTGTTTCATTTTTCATTTTTTTTGTCGCAGGCTTTCTGGATTTTAGTTGAAGACGTAGATAGCGAAGCGATCTTACATCACGAATTTTTTCTATTGAAAAACAAATTTGCGCAAGAAGAACACGTTATTAAATTCTTCGTGCCTGTTTTCGAACCTCTGCCACCGCAATACTTCATTCGAATCGTTTCCGATCGGTGGATAGCCGCTGAAACCCAGTTGCCGGTTTCATTTCGACATTTGATTCTCCCGGAGAAATACCCACCACCTACCGAATTGCTGGATCTGCAACCTCTGCCCGTGTCAGCTTTGAGAAATACTGAATTCGAGGCGCTCTATAATAATAAATTTCCGATCTTTAATCCGATTCAAACCCAAGGTAAAGAAAATAGAAATAATTCGATTAATTTTTATTTCTTTTTTATTAACATTTTTATTTTCAATTTTAGTATTCAATGCTGTATACCACAGTGACGAGAACGTTTTCGTCGGTGCACCAACTGGGAGTGGCAAAAGCATCGTGGCAGAATTCGCAATTCTCCGAATGATTACCAATAATCCCGAAGGACGATGTGTGTACATTACTCCAAAGGAAGCACTGGTTGAGCAGGTCTATAACGATTGGCACAAAAAGTTTGGTCTCACTTTGGGGAAAAAGGTTGTGACATTGACGGGCGAAACTGGGCAGGATTTGAAATTGCTCGCAAAGGTATTTTGTCATTGAGTAAACTATTTGTGTTGTTTATTTAATTAACATTTTTGTATTTCATAGGGAAACATAATTATCAGCACGCCTGAGAAGTGGGACGTTTTGTCTCGTCGTTGGAAGCAGCGCAAGAATGTGCAAAACGCCAATTTGTTTATTGTCGACGAGCTTCATTTGATTGGCGGAGAAGATGGGCCCATTCTTGAAGTCATTTGTTCGAGAATGAGATATATTTCGTCACAGATTGAGCGACAGATCCGAATTGTCGCTCTCAGTTCATCTTTATCCAACGCCAAAGATATCGCACAATGGCTGGGGTGCAACACTAATGCTACGTTTAATTTTCACCCTAATGTTCGACCTGTGCCGTTGGAATTACACATTCAGGTAAGCAAAAATTAATTTAATACTTTGGAATTGTTTTCTAAAACTAAGATGTTAAATATTTTATTTTAGGGTTTTAGCATCACACACAATGCGTCTCGTCTGGCTGCCATGAGCAAACCAACGTATCATGCGATCGTGAAGTATGCTCATAAGAAACCGGTCATAATTTTCGTACCGTCCAGAAAGCAAACTCGACTCACCGCTATTGACATGTTGACGTACGTGGCGCCTGAAAATCAAGGAAAGGGATTTTTGATGTGCGACGAAGACGATTTGAAACCGCACATTGAAAAAATATCAGATGTCGTAAGTAGTAAGTAGATTTAAGGGTTTATTTGAAACTCATAATTATTTTTTCTTTTAAGACCTTGAAGGAAGTTTTGACTCGTGGTATTGCGTATTTGCACGAAGGGTTGACTGTTGAAGATAGGAAAACCGTGGAGCATCTTTATAATTCCGGGGCTATTTTGGTCGTCGTTGCTTCTCGAAACCTGTGTTGGGGATTGACACTTACATCTCATTTGACGATTATTTTTGACACGCAGTACTACAACGGGAAAATTCATGCGTAAGTCTATTTTTTATTGTATTCTAACCTGCTACATTTGCACGGTTTGACGTTTTCGAGTTCATTTCGTGAGAAAAATGCAGGAAAAGTAATTGTAAGAATTACCGTGCTGATAAAAACTAACATTGTTTTTAAGCAGCCCCGTATTCTTACTACATTTTAATCTATCGTATATATTTAAATAAATATTTCTTTAATAGTTTCAATTTTTCATTTTTAGATATGAAGATTATCCAATCACGGATGTGCTTCAAATGGTCGGCAGAGCTAATCGCCCTTTGCAAGATGAAGACGGCAAATGCGTCCTTCTATGTCAGAATTCGAAAAAGGACTTTTTCAAAAAGTTTCTATATGAGCCATTACCTGTGGAAGTAAGTATTAACTGAATAATTTTTGATTTAGCCATATATTAAAATGTTTTATTTATTTTTTTAGTCTCATTTGGATCATTGTATGCACGATCATTTCAATGCCGAAATCGTCACCAAGACCATTGAAAATAAGCAGGATTCCGTCGATTATTTGACGTGGACGTTTTTGTATCGTCGAATGACGCAAAATCCAAACTACTACAATTTGCAAGGAGTTACCCATCGACATCTATCCGACCATTTATCTGAAGTAGTGGAAAACACGCTGAATGACTTACAACAGTCAAAAGTAATTTGATTTACTACATTTTTATCTGTAATTAAAATGATAAATTAATAATTTTTTTTTTTTTTTTTTTTTTTTTAGTGTGTAAGCATTGAAGACGAAATGGACGTTGCACCGCTTAATCTTGGCATGATTGCGGCGTATTATTACATTAATTACACCACTATTGGTAAATGATTAATTTAAAGTTATAATTATTTCAATTATTTATATTTTATTTTACTTTTTAATAGAATTGTTCAGCTTATCACTGAATGCAAAGACCAAGATTCGAGGATTGATAGAAATCATTTCATCAGCCGCTGAATACGAAACCATTCCAATCAGACATCACGAAGACGTCATTCTGAAGAACCTCACGGCGAAACTGCCGAACAAACTGCCGAATCCAAAACTAAACAATCCACACGTGAAGACAAATCTTCTACTCCAAGCGCATTTGTCAAGAATGCAGCTTGCGGCAGAACTGCAGTCGGATACGGAAGAAATTCTTAGCAAAGCAGTTCGCCTTATCCAAGCGTGCGTCGATGTACTCAGTAGCAACGGATGGTTGTCTCCTGCTCTGGCGGCCATGGAGCTGGCGCAAATGGTGACGCAAGCGATGTGGAGCAAGGACTCGTATTTGAAACAACTCCCACATTTCACGAATGAAATCGTGAAAAGATGCACTGATAAGGTAAAATTTTAAAATTTAAATTTTTTTTTCTTAAATAAATAAATAAATAAATAAAAATTGAAAAAAAAAAACAACTAAATTTTAACTAATTTATTTTTATTTTTTTTTAATATAGGATGTGGAGTCAGTTTTCGACATTATGGAATTAGAAGACGAAGATCGCAACAAGCTGCTGCAATTGAGCGATGTAGCCATGGCTGACGTTGCACGATTTTGTAATCGTTATCCGAACATTGAATTGACTTATGAAGTCCAAGACAAGGAAACACTAAAGAGGTATTAAAATCACACTTCTTTATTTTCTGGAATGGTTGATTAACTTTTTTATTGATTTTCAAACAGCGGATCACCAGTGAACGTAGTAGTTCAATTAGAACGAGAAGATGAAGTTACAGGACCGGTGATTGCTCCGTTTTTTCCACTGGTAATGATATCATTTTTTCAACGAAAATTAGTTATTAATGATTTTATTTTTGTGTTTTTTGTTTTTAGAAGCGAGAAGAAGGCTGGTGGGTGGTGATCGGAGATCCGAAAAATAATTCTCTCATTTCCATCAAACGTCTGACGTTACAACAAAAGGCCAAAGTGAAATTGGACTTTGTGGCGCCACAGGCTGGTGCGCATACGTATACGCTTTATTTTATGAGTGATTCGTACATGGGCTGCGATCAAGAATACAAATTCGCAGTCGATATTCGTGATGCTGACAGCGAAGCGGAAAATTCGGCCAGTGACAGTGATTAAGTGATTTTTTTTTTTGATTTTTTAGTTATATCATTTATACATACATAATTATGATAATTAGTTTGGTGAAGTTAAACATTCACAAGGCGGATGTATGTAAATATTTTAAGTTGTGGAATGTATTAAATTAAATAATAAAATATAGTCACGTATCGTTTTATTAATTACTCACGTTTTAATCACAAAACCTCAGTAGTTTTCACTTGAAATTTATGATATTATTTTTGTCGTTTTAAACATTCTGAACTTTGATTTCGTATTAATGGAAGCTTGTATAACTAACGAATGAGTAGAAGATCATTAATTAATTAACGAAACGAATGACGTTTATTTTATAAGTAGAGTTGCTGTATTATAACTTGAAATGCTGCGTTTCTATGCTCATGTATTTAGGATTGAATTCAAGAAAGATGCTCAAATTTTGGCTACTAATATAAATTTTTTTTCTAAAATTTATGATGATAAAAATCTACGTTCTGCTTTAATTTTAGCGAGGAAAATGTGAATATTGGAAAAACTGCTCGAAAGTTTTCAAAACCAGCTTTCTTTAGCTTGCAACAGGACTTATTGGCTCTTTGGAGTGGTGACCATTGTGAGGCTACAAATGATGAATCAAGTTCTGTACGATAGATGTTTAGTCGTGCTCGAAGATAACAATATGACGCGAAAGGACAAGGCATTTTTATTTCAAAATCAAATCACAGTGAATTGCTGTATATATTACAGTATTTATTTAATTGATGCGTAAATTCAACAAAAATGTTTCGTTTAGGTTTTTTATTTTAAATCAGTTGCCGGATAAGAGTCAGATGAAACTACCAGACGACGTTAAATATGGTACTGATGATGTTCTTAGAACTATTCGGAACATCAAATGTTATACGGCTATTGCTAAACTAACAAGACCATGACAATCTATCATTCAACTACTAGAACCAACACTAATCGAAATTGAACTTTTCCGGGTTTTCTCGTTGTCGTCTGAATTCAAACATCACAGTTCGAGAGAAAAAAAAACACGAGCTAGAGATGCTAACGAAAAGAGTTCTGATTTCCATTAAAGAAAGAATTGATAATGTGAGTTTATACAATAATTATTTTTTTTAAAGACTAGAAATATTTATTTTGAATTTTATTTTAGGTTACTGCAGTCAGGTGGAGCACACGAAAAAGGACTATCCATCCAGACCGGAAAGGCGAGAGCGAGATGCAGCGTTAGACGTTTTGTACAAACGGAATCATGTATAGGCAAATATTTTCGATGTGAGGCCAGAAAAACCGCGTGTTGGAATGCCAATTCGTAAGTGTAAGTGAAAAATCGTCGAAATCAAATTTTAGAAAAATGCCCACGTTCGCCGAATGAAGTAACTTCCATTTTAAGGCAACTACTTCTACTAACATTACTTTCATTTATCGAATCTAAGGTACGGTACCGTAGTGAATTGATAGAGTAGAAAAGACTCGGGTGGGTCAGGTGAAAGAAATTTTCACTTTAACCACCACTACTAGGTTGCATTACACACGAAAAAGTGGGCTGTGAGCTCTTAGTACTTTTGCAATACTTTACAATACACAAACATCGTTCAATACCAAATTCAATTCAATCTCTCTCTTTTCTTGTTGCGCTCCATTATGTAACCACGGGTGTGGCCACTCTCTCAAAGGAACTTCTACAGGGGTTAGCTACTCCTGTTGTTGCTGGACGGGGTGTTATCCAAGGGTTACATCGGCGATCTGAAGCAACCACAATCCGGCACTAGACAGAACAAAGTCGGCCCATTTCATTTGCCATCTCCCAAAGTCCATATGGGTCGTATGGGCTCTGGGGGATGTCACTAATAGTATTTATCTAGCTGCAATAAAAAATGCTCTTTATTCCAAAATATTTTTATTCGATTCACAACAACAGTATGTACGAGTATAAACTCAGGGTATACCAATTTGGATGGCCTCAAATCATTGGGCAAAGACAACCCGTAAAAAGTTCGAAAAGACACTGATGGTAAGAGTTATTTAGTTTTCGTGGGCAGAAACTAAAATAACTAGAATAGCTGACGAAGAAAAGATTTTTTAATACGAAGCTGCGAATTGAGGGAAAATATGGACACCAGGGACTGATTGAGTTGCCGGAAAGACGAGAAACTATTTGTAGTCAGGAAATTGTTATGTGGTGTTGCAAAGAAAAGTACGGTATAATTGTATTTGTGTACGTATTGTGGGTTGAGAGTGTGTGTTGTAAATGGTGCTGATTTTGTTATCCCACGATATAGGGCAGTCGTCAGGAGGCGTTAGGGTTCGTATTACGGACTCCGTAACATCGACGAAAAGTTACAGAATAACGTTGGGAAAGCATCATCCGAAAAATGTATATAAGTACCTTACTGTGGAGGACTCATATGTCACTTGTGTCAGTTGCGGTTTGTCGTGGTGCAGTAATCGTGTATGCCGGATGATATAATGATAAAAACTGTATACATTGTGTGTGCAGACGAAATCCTAAATTCGAATATTTAACAAGTTATTTTTGCACTAAAGATCCAAAGTAACAAATTGAATGTCCAGCGGCACAGATCGAACGTTCTTGTGAAAATTAAACGTGGAATTTGAGTTGCACCCCAACCATTGTGAAATATACTTGGCATTGACTAATGACAAAATGTAATTATAATTCTTGAACAAATGACTTAAACAAATTTACGTTTTGTTTACCGTAGATATGCTTCATTTCATCGGAGTAGAAAAGGTAATTTTTTTAAGAATGGGTTATAGTTCGTCACAGATTAAACGACAAATTCGAATTGTTGCTCTGAGTTTGTCATTAGCCAAGGATATTGCACAATGGTTGGTGTGCAACACAAATGCCAAGTTTAATTTTTACCTGAACGTTCGATCTGTGCCGTTGGACATTTAGGTAAGTAAAAATCAATTTATTACTTTGGATTTTGATCACAAGACATTAGTTTTTATTCAAACCTTTAATTCTATTTTTATAATCTTAAACATCCTGAAATTTTATATTGCAGTACCGGTAATTGAAATTGTGTAACTAAGCAATAAAAATTTCCTATAAATGAACTATTATCGACAATTATAATAACGGTGCACCAGAAAATTATTTTTGTCTAAAGTATGCTGTGTTTTATAATACTCGTGCTTTTATTTTTGTCTATTACTGAAAGTCAACAACAACTGGTAAGGTCTTTGAGGAAAAAAAAGTTTAACCCTTTGAGCCCTAACTATGTGGTCATTTGTCCACGCCTCACTTCATGTATAGGAACCTTTTTTTTTTTTTTTTACCAAAAATCTGTAATTTGGTGACTTTATTCTTAATTTAGTAAATTATTTTTCTGAAAATTTCAATTTTTTTAGGCTTATATTTATTTAGTTATCATCAATTAAAGTTTGCTGCCCCTTGCATCTTCAGCAGTAAGATCTGAGACACTTTACTGTTGAACCCCTAAAAAGGGGGAAATATAAAGAGGCAGAGTCTATTGTCTTGGGGTGGTCCAGTGAATTCTATTGTCTAAATGTGTGGACACTTGTCCACACGCTTTACGCACTATTTTTTTTCAGGGCGCAAAGGGTTAAATTAACTTTTTCTTCTATAACCTTTTAGAACGCTGTTGAACGAAGTGAGTGGAAAACTATTAACGAAACGAGTAATGCTTATTTTATAAGTAAAGTGGCTTTATCATGGTCAGTAGCGCTGCGATACTGTGGTTTAAGAGGTGCTCATTTACTTACAATTGAATCAAAAAACGAAGAAGCTCAAATTTTGGCTCTGCTACCACCTGCTGGTACAAATTTTTTTTCAAAATTTTATTATTATTATTATTAAAATTCATATTATGCTTTAATCGCAGATAAAGGAAAATTCGAATATTGGACAAGTGGCTCGAACATTTTCAAATCTGGCTTTCTGTGGATTGGAACAGGTCTGCCATTTAAAGGAAGTTACTATAACTTTTGCACTTCGGATTTACTGACTCTTTGGAGCGATGATCACTGCGTGGCTACAAATGACAAACGCAACTGTTGGCAAACCAGAAATTGCGAATCCGTTCTTAGATTCATATGCGAAATGGGAAGTAATGATTATGTAGAACACTTGTAATCCAAAGAGATAAAACAATTTAACATTGTTCAGCAACAAATAATCAATAAAACAAAAGTAATTTTAATGTTTTTCTATCGAGGAATTACAATTTTACTTTGAAAAAAAATCTTGGAAGTAATTATTTACATTTATTTTATTTATTTTTATTTTATTATGCGTAGAAAAATAATAATAATATGTGCACTATACTGATCCAAAAACTGTAAAATCTAATAAATCTACAAAAAAATGTACAATTTAGCAATGCACTTTCGTTCAGAGTAGAGAAATTCCCATTGGCCTCAATATACAACATCAACAAAATTTAAGGAAAGTTGATAGTTTCTTATTGCATTGTCAGACATGAAACAATATACACGAATGCACATCAGTCAAACTTGTCCTTTTCTTACATTTCATGTAATAAGTTCAGTAGGAATTTCACCTATCGTCTCTTTGAAAAATATTCGCTGCACTACTCCTGGTGAAACTCCTCTCAAGAGAGGAGTTTGGTTGTTGGGGGTATTTATTGCGAATTTAATCACCCAATATTAAACTGTGCTTGATCTTGCAGCGTTTCAACCGGTTGAATGTCGCAAAAGCAGAAGATTTTTGTAGTGATTCATAAGGGAAAAAAAATCTTTTCTATTCCTTTCTTAGATTTTGGTGGCTTCTCAACTCAGGGCACTTCTTGAGTGCCCGTAACACAGCTAGGAAAGTGGGAAAAAAACTGGTAAAAGGCTCGGGAAGTCACCGATTATAAGAGTTATTTGGATTTTCGTCGGGAGGAAATAAAATAATTAAAATGGCGGTCGAAGTTAGAGGGTGCGATTGTAAACATTTTTTCGATACGAAGCTGCGAATTGAGGAAAAATATGGACACGAGGGACTGATTGAGTTGTCGGAAAGACGAGAAATGGTTTGTGGTCAGGAAATTGTTATGTGGTGTACAAAGAAAAGTACGGTATAATTGTCCACAGGTAAGCAAGTAAACTTTTTTTAAATTGTGAAAAGTATTGTATAATAAAAAATCGTCTTTTATCTTTTTATAAATTACACATGCTTTGATCACAAGACATTAGTTTTCATTCAAACCTTTAATTCTATTTTTGTAATCTTAAACATCCTGAAATATTATATTGCAGTATACCGTAATTGAACTTGTGTAACTATAATAATAATAAAAACAATAAAAGTTTCATATATATGAACTATTATCGGCAATTATAATAACGGTGCACCAGAAAATTATTTTTGTCTAAAGTATGCTGTGTTTTATAATACTCGTTCTTTTATTTTTGCCTATTACTGAAAGTCAACAACAACTGGTAAGGTCTTTGAGGAAAAAAAAGTTTAAATTAACTTTTTCTCCTATAACCTTTTAGAACCCTGTTGATCGAAATGAGTGGAAAACCATTAACGAAACGAGTAACACTTATTATTTAAGTAAAGCCGCTTTATCATGGTCAGAAGCGCTGCGATACTGTGGTTTAAGAGGTGCTCATTTACTTACAATTGAATCAAATAACAAAGAAGCTCAAATTTTGGCTCTGATTCCACCTGCTGGTACAATTTTTTTTTTCAAAATTTTATTATTATTATTTAAAAAATTTATATTGTGCTTTAATCGTAGATAAAGGACACTTCGAATATTGGACAAGTGGCTCGAACGTTTTCAAAACTGGCTTTCTGTGGCTTGGAACAGGTTTGCCGTTTAAAGGAAGTTACTATAACTTTTGCACTTCGGATTTACTGTCTCTTTGGAGCGATGATCACTGCGTTGTTACAAATGACAGACGCAACTGTTGGCAAACCAGAAGTTGCGAATCCGTTCTTAGATTCATATGCGAATTGGGAAGTAATGTCTATTTAGAATAATCCAAAGAGATAAAACAATTTTTATCATTATTCAGAAAAAAATAATCAATAAAACAAAAGTAATTTTAATGTTTTTCTATAGAAAAATTACAATTTTACTTTGAAAAAAAATCTTGGAAGTAATTATTTACATTTATTTTATTATTATTATTAATAATAATAATAATAGTAATAATACAGATCCAAAAAATTGTAAAATCTAATAAATCTACAGAAAATGCACAATTTAGCAATGCAGTTTCGTTCAGTTTCGGGAAGTTACTATTGGCCTCAATATACAACATCGTCCACAATTTTTTTGAAAAGGGGAAAGGAAGTTAATAGGAGTAGTTTTTTATTGCATTGTCAAACATGAAACAATATACAATAATGTGGTTTAACATGATGCTCTTTGATGTTCTCTTCAGATGCTCCTGATTCTGAGCCACCAATTGTGTCTACTCAGCCCAGCTGTCCTATTCTGATGAAAGATGTTAATATCTTTTGAGTCAAAAAATTAACATCTTTCTTCAGTGTAGGTACTGATTATAACTTCCGTGACGGAAGTAAAAACCCTCGAGATTCTCTCTTTTACTATTATACAGATATAACTATATAAGACTATTTTTTATTATTTGAGGTCAAGTGAATCAAACTGGTTTATCTTTTTCAACTTAAAAATATTTACATATAACCACCTTGTAAATGTTTTACTTTATCAGATACATCATGCTTAAGTTGATGATGCTTTTCTATACCATCATTTCTTCTTATTTTCGTCTTTACAATTGCCTTTGTGATTGGCGGAGATGACGAAAACTAAAATCTGTTATCTGTGTGTCATGTTTACAGAAACGTGATTAGTTTGATTTTTATGCAACAAATCAGCAACTTTTAGTGCCGGGTTAACCCCTACGGAGGCCCCTTGGCAGTCGAAATCTTGGGGCCCCCTTGCAAATTATCCCCTAATAAGTTTTTAATTTTACCAACTAGCAATTTTAATAAACCAATTTTATTGCACAAAACAAACAAAGCATTAGATGGAGATGACAATCACTACTGGTACTGTAGTGATGGTCCTACAGGCTACGTTATTTTTTTCGGTTCTCGCGGGGCCCCTAAAAGACGTGGGGCCCATAGGCTGGTGCCTAAGCACCTATTGGTTAATCCGGCAGTGGCAACTTTTACCTTTTTCTTATTGTAATCCACTGTTTAACTCTTTGGTTACTGGATTTTGAATATTCGAAATAACACTAACAAAACCAAAGCACCCAAACCGACATCTAGAAACCAACGCCCAGGTGGATGAGGGGTATCGAGTGTAGGGGATGTGAGATGTAGGGACAATGTCGGGGGAGGAGTGAGAATTGGGGGTGGGGTGTGGAGTGTGAGATGATAACAAATATCTCAGTTTTGGCTTTTGGGTGTGGATGAGGGATGTCGGGTGTAAGGGGTGTGGGGGTGGGGTGGAGTGTGGAGTTTGAGTGTGGGTGTGAGAGGATGTGTGTAGGCGAGGAGTGAGAGGTGAGGGTGTGGGTGAGGACGGGGGTGAGACGGGGTGAAACCTAGCAAAACGCCCGTGTGGCATGGGCTGCATGCTAGTTAATAATAATAACATGTTTCGATCACACGACAATGCGACATTAGTTTTCGCTCAAAACTTTATTTTTATTTTTGTACTGCATCCTGAAATTTGATACTGCACTAATTGAACTTGTGTAACTAAGCAATAAAAAATTAATATTAATTTCTTCTACAATTTGTTAGAATGCTATAGATCGAACTGAGTGAAAAACCATTACCGTAACGAAACAAATGTTTATTTTATAAGTCGAGGTGCTGCGATACGGTGATTTAAGAGGTGCTTATTTACTTACAATTGTATACAAGATTGAAGAATCGAAGAAGTTCAAATTCTGGCTCTGCTTTCAGCTGCTTGTTCGAAATTTTTAAAAAAAATTTATTATGATTAAAGAATCCGTATTCTGCTTTAACTGTAGACAGAGGACAATACGAATATTGAACTAATGGCTCGAACTTAATTCAAAACTAGCTTTCTGTGGCTTGGAACAGGACTGCTTTTTTTAAAAGGAAGTTACTTTAACTTTTGCACTTATTCGGACTTACTGACTCTTTGGAGCGATGAGCGTTGTTACAAATGACAGACTTAACTCTTAGCAAACCAGATGAAATTGAAAATCTATTCTTAGATTCATATGCGAATTGGGAAGTAATGTTTATTTAGAATAATCCAAAGAGATTAAACAATTTACCTTTATTCAGCAACAAATAATCAAACAAAAGTAATTTTAATGTTTTTCTATCGAGGAATTACAATTTTACTTTGAAAAAAAATCCTATAAGTAATTATTTACATTGATTTTATTTTTATTTTTTTATTTTTATTAGGTATTATTATTATTATTATTACTACTATTATTATTATTATTATCATACGTAGAACAATAATAATAATAGTAATAATACAGATCCAAAAAACTGTAAAATCTAATAAATCTACAAAAAATGTACAATTTAGCGATGCACTTTCGTTCAGCCTCAGGAAGTTCCCATTGGCCTCAATATACAACATCGTCAACATTTTTTTTGAAAAGGGTAAGGGAAGTTAATAGTTTTTTATTGCATTGTCAAACATGAAACAATATATACGAATGTTATTTAACACATCAGTCAAACTTGTCCATTTCGTACATTTCACGTAAGAGGCGTTCAATCGGAATTTCACCTATCGTCTCCTTGAAAAATATTCGCTCCACTACTCCTGGTGTCACTCCTCTCAGACACGGCAACAAGAGAAGCAGTCGACCGAAGCGCGTTGGTTGTCGGGGGTATTTATGGCGAATGTAATCACCCAATATGAACTGTGCTTGATCCTGCAGCATTTCAACCGGCTGAATGTCGCATAGGCCGAAGATTTCTGTAGTGATTCATAAGAAAAAAAACTTTTTCTCTTCCTTTCTTCAAGTTTTCCTCGAATACGCAAACCGCGCGATAAAAATGCATAAAATTTGCACTACCGTACTTTCAAAAAACTAATATTACCTACCACATTACGATAATTAAAAGAAATGTTTGCGTTAATTATGTCGCAATTTAATGTAGAATGAACTCATACATTCCTGTAAAAGGTGTTGGTTCTCACAGTAAATTCTAATTACGCATGTTTTTCTTTTTAGTTACTAATTTCGTTTGCACTGAACCGAGAATAATTGAAATAAAATTATAGTAAGTAAAGATAGTTACTGACCTGGTTTGAAGAGTGCGATAGCTTTGAGACACCCGCATTCGGTTACATCAGGCGATAATTGTCGGAAACGAGCCAAAATCTCTTGAATGTAACGCATCCCAGTCATTGCCTCGCCCGAATTATCCGACACTTTGTTGTGGAATTTCGAATTGCTAAAGATTGTATTTAGGTCCATTGGTACTGACCATTGCGCCAAATTGAGGAGAAATAAATCTTTCCACGATTCTTCCAAAAGAACAGTCTTATGTTTGTTTCAATTTTTTGTGAGGAGAGGAAAAGAGAGGTTAAAAAATGAAGGGGAAAAAAAAAAAGATTTACCTGATCGTCTTTGGATAAAGTCTGGAATGGTGACAAACATTTCATCCATTGAACAACCATGAAGAGTAAACGTGCTGTCGTTTCTTGTAATGTTTCCCACAACAGAGGGGGTACTGTATCCATTGGTTCGCAGGGAAGCCCCACTTTATTGTTCATGGTCCAAATATATTCCTGAAAATTAATTAATGTTTTTAACCGAACACTAAATTTCTTCTAATAATTCCCGGTGAAATAAAATTGCACGTTGATATACATAATATATTAATATTTTTGAGTTGATTTGACTACGGCATTTTCTCGAAAGGTTATTAGAAGAAAATGAGTAAATTTAATTTAACGTTAATAATTTAGAATTTGAAAGCAAGCAAAGGGAAGATATACCCATAAAACAATGTGCGTTTGGTTCAATCGCACGTGTTACCTGACATTTTTCTGCCGAGAGCAAAGTTTGTTGAAGCCCAGGGTTGTGCGGACTCCCGTGAGAGGCCGCGCGGCATGAGCTCACCTCAGGCGGGGCGGCTTTTGGCACCATCAAGCTTGCTGGCGGTTGAAACAAATCCAACTTAGCCGGTTTGATGTTGGCATCTTTCGGCTTCGGCTTTCGAGGGCCACGTTCGTGTTGGACTGCTATTTGCGACAGCACAAATATTTAGCTTGATGCGTGTTTACCGAGAAGAAAATCATAAAAGTGGCAATACGTACCATCTTTATTCATGGCAGACTCGAAACACTTTTTAAGACGACACGCTCTGCATTGGTTTCGATGTGTTTTGTCGATTGGGCATTTGCCTTTGAGGTCTCCTTGAGCTTTGCAAGTGTAAATGCGATTGCGATGAATGCTTCGCTTGAAAAAGCCTGAACAACCTACTAACAGCAAACACGGTATTAAGAATATACCGTACCGTACACAAGAATTTACAATAATCAAAATAATAATCCGATTTTCAATTGAATAATTAATAAGAAAATCAGAAAACTTGTATCTGTCTCAAAAAACAACAAGAGGATGAAAAATATTTCTCGTAAATCGAAATTAATCGCGTAATACCATCAAAAATCACATTTATATTATAAATTAACATTGTGGTTGTTGGAGACAACAAAAAACTGAACTAGGTAAATGTAATCAAGTTATCATTAAGCGAATGCTGAAATTGAATGCCGATGTGCGCGCATTTTATTAACGGTTTAAGACGAACGATATAAAATGATTAAATTAAACAACTACTGTACGGTTAAATACAAACCATCGCAACTATAAATTCCATAATGTTTGCCGGAACTTCTGTCTCCGCACACTTTGCATGGAATATCGAGCAATCTGTCTCCTAGATTCAAAAACGACAGAAATCAACGTCAATCTTCACTCGGATGCCACCAGTTTTAAAAGCTAAAATACACTTTACCCCTTATAGAAATGACCAATTTTTAATTATAAAACAATCAAATATCTAAATCTTAGCAATTTCCAATTTCCAACCGCTTTTTCAAATCACAGACATTGAAAAGTGAAATTCCATTCTAACGGGAAAAATCCGACGGCATCATCTTATTAGGGGGAAAGAAAAGTGTCAATTGCTAGCCAAATCTGGAGAAGTTATCTTAAGATGCCTACGGATGTTGGTCGTGTTTGTATAGCAGTGAAGCGCGACCACGTTTGCTAAGATTGGCTGACCTTTGGTGTGTAACCCAGCATGCCTCGGGTGCTCGGTGGGAAAACCTCTCTTGAACGGCATGCTCCCCCCCCCCTCTCCTCCCCCAACCCCGTCTTAGTACTAGAAGGGCTTTTGGCCCTACTTACCTGTGCCCATGCTGAATAGTTGAGAAAAGGGCCGTGCCGAGCTAGGAAGCTAGTGAGATAGAGTGATGCGTGAAGCGCTGAGCAACGCTGCTTTTATGCTTGCCAGTTTGTCAGGCGAATTAAATACTTTGGGAACCGAAACAGGTGGACTGCTGGTCTCCTTCTATCCGATGATTGGTGTGCTCGGCAGAGTTGTCAATAAACGAATTTTCAGGCATTTATTATTTACAGACAGAATACAAAGATTCTTGCTACTTAAACCGTAGGATTGAGAATATAAAAAAGTCTCACGATTTCCATCAGATGAGAAGCTTTGTGCAAGAAGCCATGTTGGGACGAAATTGAATATTGTAAATATCGTTTCTTTTAAATTTTTTTTCTCGCTTTTTATTTTTTTAATTCAGTTTTTAACTTTTGTTTTGTAATTGTGTATAGTTTTTGATGAAATTAATTATTTTCAATTCTGTATGAATTTTAGATCTGTTTGAAATTTGTTTACACGTGCGGTTATGTTATTTGTATTGTGACACGTGTGAATAGACAACACGCATAACCACACGCACAGAGACACACAATTTCATATTTATTACCATGCTGACAAATAGAGGAGAAATTCCACGTTGTGTTCAATGGAGCAAGAAAAAGAGAAGTACATTGGATCTTTTCGGGCAAAAACAGTTTATTTCTGAAAGTGTAAAATGTTACAACCAACAAAAAAGTTGAGAGCAAAAAATAAAAAATACTTATATAACTTTTTTTAACGGTTAAGTTAAAATGTGGTAAAAATGTATAGATTTTTTTTTCAAAAAAAGTGAAGGGAAATGGAAAAGAAAAGAGATGGAAGTAAAAACTAGACCATTATCTAATTTCAACACAAAAGTAGAAGAAACACTTGGGACTGTGCACGCACAACAACAACATCAATATTGTTGCACTGTGTGACATGACTGAGATTTCGATAACAGCAGAGCCACCGCACACCTCGACTCCCATTAGGGCGACCTGCATTGCCCAACCCCCTCACTCGTGACTCAGGAAGACATCAATCTCTGGTGGAATTATGGGATAGCATCATCGACTAACACAACTCCCACGCTACAATGTCATTTCTCATCAAATATTCACTACTGCATCCTAAGGAATTCATCTAAAACTTTTTTTTTTGCTAAATTTATCAGAAGAACACATTTTATCAACATTTCATATTTTTCACGATTTTATTTTTGTTTACATACGTATCATTGTTGACTAGTGTTTAGTTAAACATTTCAGTTCATATACAGTGATTTTTCTTATATTTTTTGATATTAAGATTAATGTATTCGCTGTTAATTAAACTTTTTGTATTGTTTTTTGTATTTCTTACACACGGCACTTTGACGTTTGTTCATTGTTGTTGACATTGTTCGACGAGGACGTTAGCAGGTTGACGACTTTGGCAAAAGATGGCGTTGACCATGACTTAAAATGTTTCCTTGTGGGCTTAGATGAAAAGCACACGAGAATAGATTGCTCTCTACAGCATCCCTCTGTCTATAATTCGAGGCGAACACATGTTGCCTTTCACATGAATTATTAATCCCCTAAGTGGCAGTGTTTCACTTGGCCAACGAATCAGGGCTATTTCCGACATGGATTAAAAGGAAGTCTTCACGTGTTTAGAAGTACTACACAAACAAAATGATCAGATAATAAAATTTGAAAATAGTTTAATCCCTCAACTTTTCTACAAGAGCACTACCAACCGAATAACGTCATCGAAAATCACACATAGAAAGAATTTTAAAAATACATAAATAAATCACTGCCACATTCTTCAAAGAGAAGCATTCATCAAATTAATGTTTTTTTATTTATTTATTAAACAGCATTAATGATACCGGTAACAAAAAATTTGTTTTCAAAAAAAAAAAAAAAAAAAAATCAAGTAGAAGTAAATGGAATTGAATCGGTGGTAACCCTTTGATCGGGCTTGTCGTCACCATGTTCTAAGTCATCCTTTTAATTTTCTATCTATCAGGTGTTTGAAATCCCATCCCGTGCCGTGCCGTTCGTGTCGGACTTGGCGATTGTAGGGCGCTTAGGTCCATAATCTGTCAGCTTGGTAGGAAAATTGAATTTCGCTGTGCCACTTCTCCTTGTGTGGCAACGAGGGATCTAACTTTGTGAATTTATCGATCCATAACAGTTGTGAAATATGCTTGTTAAGTGAAGCAGAAGAGCCGCGAGTATGGAGCATCGAAATGGATTCGAAATATCACTCTGGGATGAGGCGCGCGCATGAGTCAGCTGCTTTTTACCCAGGCTGTGGGAGGAGAAAATGCAGGTAAAAAAAAATAAAAAGGGCAGATTGAAGAGCACACAACATTTCTTCCCAGTAGGAATTAAGTTGAAATTAAATAAACACTATTCACTTTCAAAAATTTTAATCTTTTTATTTTTTTTCTTTTCTTCTT
Organism: Geophilus truncorum; assembly: GCA_034695745.1. NCBI lineage: Eukaryota > Metazoa > Arthropoda > Chilopoda > Geophilomorpha > Geophilidae > Geophilus > Geophilus truncorum. Next base: position 5,159 of record JAQFZP010000684.1, on the reverse strand, counting down.
TTCTTTTTTTATATTTTTCTTTTTACAAATGCAAACTTTTTACAATTTTTTTTTCTAGATGCATCACATTTGTCAACAAACAAAAGCCGATAATGTAACAGAAATTAAAGGTGTGTTTTTAAAATGAAATAAAAACAAAACAAAACCAAAGGTAATAACAAATTAAAATAATAGTGATAATATTTTTGGATTCAGTCCAAATTAACTTGCAGTTTTCAGAACTGCACAAATAATTAAAATGAGAATATTATCAAGTCTAGGTTATTCAATACTGCATTATCTATTTTTCTTTTTATATATAATTTTCGATTTTTTTTTTTTATTATTTTTTTTATTTTTTGGCGATAAATTTATCATCGTCAAAGACTAGCCTTTACGACTAATTTATCTGGCGTTGCTTTAACTTCTTTCGACGTTGAGTAGTAATGATAATTTATAAATCGAATGCCCTGAGCTATTTGGGCACATTCGTTGGCAAAGTGGCAGGAAAAAAGTAACAAGTTGCGTGGCTGGACTTGGATGGCAAATCTCATAAACAAAGCAGAGTAGATACACAAGGCTAAAATTGAGTCGTATTTAAAAAGAAAATTATAAAATAAACAGTGCACAATAATCTAAGATAAATAATAAAAGAAAAAATAAAAGATAGCAGAAATAATAAAGAAGAAAATTAAAAATAAAAAAATATTAATCACCGCATGTCATGTTCCCACTAATGATGCTTGGATCTTTAGTTGCAATGTCGGTCATAGCAGCGATTGGAATTCCCCAATTGGCAATTGGACCCCAAAAATGCTGAAAATTTTAGTTGTTTTTTTTTAAATTTAAAGTTGTTTTATATTTTTTAATTGATTTTTGATTCAAATACTTACAGTGCTAAAATCAGGTTAAAATATGACATGAAAAGAAAAATAAAAGCATTAATCGATTGTTAAAATATTATTGTCAGAAATGCAACAACTTTAAACTCTTTTTCTATTTTTTAAATTTTTTTTCTATTTTAAAATCTGAGTAGTACAAATCATGTACGGTATTAGACGGTGGCGCCATCAATTGCAAATAAAATCATATTTTTATGAATTTCAAATCGTAATTACATTTTTCAAGCTAAAATTTCTTCTCGAGAGCGTTTATGTTAAAATTATTCATAACTCTTAAAAAAGTAAGTACCGGTTGACCAGGTGGTGTGATCGTTACCACAGATTTAGGCTTATTTCCACATGCGGTATGAAAGATTATTGTGAATTTTTACAGTGGTACATGCACTTTTAATGACTGATAACGCGTTTAGCTATCATTGCAATGTTTTAATAATACATACCTCATTAAGTATGATCGGAATTCCGGGGATTTTAATTGGCTCGTCATTTGTTTTATCAATTTGCTGGCTGCCATTTTGATAGCTTCACTGCCAAGACGGAAATAATTACGCAAGGTTTTAAAAGACCTTCGACAGAGTGCACAGGAATTCGATATATTTACTAGTTTCTAACGATTTACGGATGGTGCTAACTGTTTGATTGTCGTTATAGTTACAGTTTTTTCTACTGTATCTGATATTGTTAAGTTCTGAAACGAGGTTGAAGAAAACTGAAAAAAATTATTTTTATTGCATATGATAATTTTTAATAAAAATATATTACATTAGTTGGGAGATGATCATTAGCATTTGAGCTCGTGTATTTATGCAGTTAATTGATAAAATTGATAAAGATTTTGATAGTGAAGATGCCAACAGATGGCAGCACTAGCCTTTTTTCATAACAAAATGAGATTGTACTTTACCATTGTATAAGCAAAACAAAAAATAGCTCTTTAGTAAAAACAAAATAAAATTTTTTACTTTATTTCTATCTGTGGCAAAGAATTTTAATTAATTAATAAACTAAAGCTGAGAACAAAATTTGCAACAAATCAATTTTTAATAATAAATGCAGAAATAATTAATAATTAATAAAATTAATTTTTTGTTATTTTCTTATCTAATTTTGGTTCAATTTAGCTGCTTTCATCTCACACTGCATCAAATTCATCATCTCTGATCTGAGCATCGAAAAACAAGTGCTTCCATCTCCCGTCATTCATAAGACATGGGAGAGCACGTGACGTGACGTAATTTGATGGCATAGGTTTTTTATTCCTAAAAAAATTACATAATTACTATTGACAACGATAATTAATGCCTAAATTAGAATGAATTGTCGTGTCAATAGCACACAAAATGCGATCTAGTATTTTTGTTTCCCTTCGCCCACTCCCAAAATCAACCCACCAATCAAGAATGAGTATTGTCAAGACTAGATCAACCAATAGTAATCGTTGTTGCAAGTAAATTCAAGCTCGAGACGCTGAGGACTTGAGGAGACTGAGAAGACGATTCGACTTGCTTGGTGTTTTTGAGAGAAAATAATGTCGGTTCAGGGAACGCTATCAGCCGCAGAACGTTCCATTCGTTCCGTATTTGGTAAGATTTCTACACGTTTTAATAACTGTCCATCTATTTCTTTATGTTTTAATCGAAAGTGTGGTTAATAAATGATGTCCGGTTGTTATTATCGCGTGTCTACAATTTAACTTCACATAAAGAAATCGAATTAATGTTCTTTTTTTAAATTGTTTGTTTACAGTTGGTAACATTCCTTATGAAGCAACAGAAGAACAACTAAAAGATATTTTCTCAGAAGTGGGACCTGTTATAAGTTTTAGGTAAATAAACAATTTCAATTTTAACTCGTTGTTGCTATTCACGTAAATGTTTTTAATGCAGATTAGTATACGATCGTGAAACTGGAAAACCGAAAGGTTACGGATTTTGTGAATACAAAGATCAGGACACAGCACTGAGTGCAATGAGAAATTTAAATGGGTACGAATTGAATGGTCGTGCACTTCGAGTAGACAATGCCGCTAGTGAAAAGAATAAAGAAGAATTAAAAAGTGAGATTACTTTTCAAAGTTGTTTAATTTATTATATTTTTACTATTTGTTATTAAAACTTTTCATATTTTAGATTTACAAGCAGCTTTAGGTGGTCCACCTCAAGAAGTAAGTAAGCAGTGGTTTAATCATTCGGTAATAAAACGATCTTCAATGTTCAATCAATATTATTTTACGTTTTGTTTTTTTGTTTTTTCCCTTTTTTTTATTTTATTTTACAGAGTCCTTACGGTGGCGAAGTCGAATCAGACAAAGCTCCCGAAGCTATTTCGAAAGCGGTGGCCAGTTTACCGCCAGAGCAAATGTTTGAATTGATGAAGCAGATGAAAGTATGACATAGTGACATTTGTTAAACTTTATTTTACATTTTCTTTTTTTAAGCTTTGTATTCAAAATAATCCGAACGAAGCGAGAAAGATGTTGCTGCAAAATCCACAACTTGCTTATGCACTACTTCAAGCCCAAGTTGTCATGCGCATAGTCGATCCACAAGTTGCAATGGTATAGATTTTCACATTATTAAAAGTAATAATTGAAATATTTATTTATATTTCTTTACTTACAGAGTATGTTACATAGAGCCAACAATGCACAGGCATTGCAGAATTTAACTGATTCAGCAAATGCATCGGTAAATTAACAAAAGATTTATTTTCTTAAGACTAAAATTACAACTTTTTTTTTTTTTTTAAATAGAGCTCAATTAGTAACAACACCACAAACGTTTCTACGTCTGGAACTTTTGGCGATAACAGTTATGGATCGGGTATTTCTCGCCACAGCCCAGCTCCTCAGTTGCCATTATCTTCATCTCTCTTACGCCCTTCGCGACCTGCATTGCTAGGCGATCATCCGACGGATCCAGTCCGAGGATCAAGTAATTCTGGAATAGGAAATCAATTTAACGAATCACATGGTTATTTTATTTTCTATAAAATAACATTTCTTTTTTTTTTTTTTTTCTACATCTTTACTTGATTTTGTACAGGCCGCGATTTTGACATGCGCGATCCTCGAAGCATGGACCCGCGTAATCTGGGTGATAGAGATATGCGCGTTATGGGACCCAGTGGAGGTAGCAGAGACCCGCGAGACGCATCGAGGGATCCGAGAGAAATGCGAGACTCGCGAGATCCACGCGCAGATTCAGACATCAGAGGCAATTACGATTCTCGATTCAGAGATAACGATCGTGGAATGTTCGAAGGAGGAAGAGCCGGATACGAACAAAGAAGTTCTGGACCTTTCGATACGAGTATCTTTGAACCCAGAGATCCACGGTTGCAGCCAAATGCTCCTGGAGCGGCTATAAGCGTTCCTAATTTGAGACCCCAGGTAAAGTTTATGTAATAGTGATTTTCTTGTAGGTCATGTTTTATTTTAGTGATGTTTTGAGATCTTTTAGATTGCAGGGAATTAACTTGTGACTTTTTGATTAATCTAGCAAATGGCGGGATTAGGGCGAAGTCTAAATTTAGCCAACATGTCGCCAATGGGGAATGTTATCAGGAATGCAAGTCCGTCGCAAATATCAGCGCAGGATCAAGAAAAGGTACGATTTTAAGCTTTTTATTGGTAGAGGTTTAATTTTTTATTATATTTACACATTTTTATTTTAGGCTGCCCTAATAATGCAAGTACTGCAGTTGTCGGATCAGCAAATATCCATCTTGCCACCGGAGCAACGACAGAGTATTATGGTGCTTAAAGATCAAATTGCCAGGAGCGCACAGACGCAGTAAAAACGTTGACATGAATCAACTTTATTCATTTTGTCTTCTAATTTTCATTTTTTCTAAATATAATTTGACAAAATTTTGTATGGATTAAAATATTAATGTATGACATAAGTTGTTTTGTTTTCTGTATGTCGATCGTAAGATTACTTTCGTATGGTTTTATTCTGATTTGGAGATAAACTAGTTTTTGCACGTGTAAATGAATTGCGTTCACCTAATTTGAGCAAACACTGGAAGTGGGTTACGACAAGTTGTAAACTGCTTAAAAGCAAATAATAAATCATTTTAAACTTTAAAAAATGGGTCATGGAATTTTAGATTTACACTTTCTCTTTTTCTTATTGGAAGGAAAAGTTATTATCGAAAAACGTATGTAATAAAAAATGTGCAACTCATAATATTACGTAATTAGTATGCATAAAATGTAATGTTATTTCGTTTGAATAAAATTTCGTCGCAAATTTTCATTTAAAGCATGTGCTT
>JAQFZP010000683.1:0-28857 GCA_034695745.1 Geophilus truncorum | reverse complement strand
AACGATGATGTTTTCACGTAAAAGAAATACGACACAAAACACTCCCTACATTTAAAATTTAAAATATTTAAAACATAATTTATGAAAAGAATTAATTAATAATAATCCTTAAAAAATTTTAGATGAAGTTTCTCTTCGGTGAAGTCTGCATCTAGAAATACTGAATTCTATTTTATTCTCAGACACGTCACATCATTTGTTGTCAAACATGGCGAAGGTAGTGTTTTTGCATCCCGATCTCGGAATCGGAGGCGCCGAACGATTAATAGTCGATGCGGCAATGGCATTAAAGACCCGAGGAAATTCTGTATCCATATTAACGGCCCACCACGATCACAACCACTGCTTTAAAGAGACAAAGAACGGTAATTTGAACGTTGTATGTGCCGGAGATTGGCTGCCAAGGACTATTTTCGGCAAATGTCATGCTGTGTGCGCATACATTCGAATGATGTATTTAGCGGTATACTTAATGGTGTTTAGCAAATTACCAGTTGACTTGGTTGTCGTTGACCAAGTTTCAGCTTGCATTCCACTGTTGAAGATGTTCCGACTTCCAGTTCTTTTCTATTGCCATTTCCCGGACTTGCTTTTGACAAATCGAAAGTCACTGTTGAAAAAAATATACAGGGTGCCTATTGATGTGCTGGAAGAAGCTACCACTTCCATGGCCGATAAAGTAGTTGTCAACAGTAAATTTACAGGTTAGGTGAAATTTTTTCAGACTTAAAATTTAAAATTTTATATTTTTGTGTTTATTATTTCAGCGTCTATTTTCAAAAACACCTTTACTCGCATTCATAACCAGCCAGAAGTATTGTATCCATCGCTGGATTTCTCAAAATTCGATCGGCCAATCACATCTACGTCTAGTCATCTCAAAATGTCAGACGTTAACACACTGTTTTTGTCGATTAATAGATACGAACGGAAGAAAAATATAGGATTGGCCTTGAAAGCAATGAGTAATAAACACGAATTGATCGGCATCTCGCGCTGACTTGTGAATTCGTTTTTCACATGAATTATATTCTGAAAAAATGCTTTTAGCAAAGATTTCAATAAGATAGTCACTTATCCTATTTTTTAATTTAATTTAAATTTTGTGTAAAAATGACGTCACAGCTCAGAGTGAGAAAATCGGTTCTTTTCATACTTCCTACCCACACTTCCCACGCTTTCCACACTTTCCACACTTCCCATACTTCTTATATAAATACCATGGCTGAATTATCACGATAATATAAGGTTTATTGAATGTATTAAAATCCTGGAAAACCTAGAAAAGTCATGGAATGAAATTTTGATCATAAAAATCATGGAAAAGTTATGGAATTTTTTATTTGATTATGGAAATTTTTTTTCTCATTGCCATAGTAGCCGCTGGTGACCTTAAGCAATATTTCTCCTCCTCTTCCTTCTCATTATAATCGCCAAAAATGATAATTTTGTAAAATTCAAAGTCGTTAAATTAAAAGCTGTCAAGGAGCAAAAATCGAAAGTGAATGCAAAAAAGGAAACTCAAAAAAATTTGGACATGAGAATAAAAGAATTAGAAATTAGAAAAAGAGCACTTGTTGAAGAGATGGGATGAGGAACTTAAGAATCTTGAAAATGAAATGAATAGTTTGAAAATAATGAAAAATCTTGTCAGTGATTACAATATCTTTTTTAATGTACGAATTAATGTATTATTATATCCTGGAAAATAAGCTTGAGTCATGGAAAAATTCTAGAAAAATCATGGAAATTTATTTCATATTTCTAGTGGTGGCTTGTTTATATTATTAATCGTGTGTAATCAATGGGATACTTCAACCTTACAAGGATGATGTCGAGAAAATTTTATATAAGCCCATTTATTTATTTATTTATTTATTTTTTTTTTTAATTTTTAATTTTTAGGTATTCTTCGCGATCGATTTGATGCGAATGCATGGTGCGGAGTCCATCTAATTATTGCCGGTGGTTATGACGCCAACGTTGCTGAAAATATTGAGTACCATCGGGAACTTGAAATCTTAGCCGAATCTTTGCATTTGGATTCAGATCACATCAGTTTCCTGCGTTCTGTTGACGATGATGAAAAAATGTCACTTCTGCATCACTGTCGATGTTTGATTTACACTCCCGAAAACGAACATTTCGGAATCGTACCAATTGAAGCCATGGCCATGGGTCGTCCGGTGATTGCGGTCAATAGTGGTGGACCAACTGAAACGATAGAAAATACCAAAACTGGGTTTTTGTGCGACCCAACGCCGAAGTCGTTTGCGGATGCAATGGAAACGTTGGCTAGAAGCAGAGATTTGGCTTTGGAGTTAGGGCAGGTGGGGCAGAAAATGGTTCGGCAGAAGTTTGCACTTAAATGTTTTGGGGAGAAGTTTGAAGCCATGGTGCATTCCTTGATAAACAAAAAAACAAAATAAATTACAAATTTTATTTTTGAAATATACTTTTTATACATTTCAAATTTCTGTAAAAATATTTCTATGTGAATAAAAGCAAAATATTTATTATTTTTCTGGTTTTTTTTTTTTGTTTGTTACTGTAAGCACGGTTGCATTAGATTAGGCATAAAAGAAAAAAAGGTTTAGCAAGTTGTCGCGAGATGGCAGAGTATAACCTTGTAATGCGCACGCGCAGTAATGGTCGCTTCTAAATCCGTTTCCTCGCCATCCACATGTCCTCCAGAACGCGATGGCGGCAACTTCTAAATTTATTTTCTCAGTTTTGTGGTTTGTAATTCTATTCTATGTGATCAGTTCGTCTAAGTTGAATGTACCTCGCGTTCTTTTACCTTATTCGTCTGTCGCGGTAGTAAATTTCACATTAGAAGTGTCTGAAGGCGGCTGTTACAAATGGTAAACATAAAACTCAACGCCTTTTTTCACACTTTATAACAATGTATGTTTTAAAAATAATTTAGGAAATCAATTAGACCTGAAATAGTTTCAGTACGAATGCTGGACAAAAATGCACATCGTCATTGCTCGACCAAAGCAGTGGTTACGGTCGCAACTCGTCATCCAGTGAGACAAACGAGTTTAATTCTGGCGCAAGACGACTGTTAGTATTAGATATTAGATAAAGTAATAAAAATATTTGCTGTTAACTTAATTATTTACGTTTTGCAGCTACTGGTAGTGTGCTGCACTGTGATGTAATAGTGGATGTGATTTTTGCGTTAGAAATTGTACGCACAACTGCAGAATTGTACCTGGATGATGCGCCGGAGAAAATAATTGCACGAGGCAAAGACAAAACTGGAGATACATTTTCCAGTTTGGAAGGCTTACTGTTTGAATGGTCGTTAGTTACCGACACCGACACTGAATCAGATGATGTTGTGGAAGCAAACACAGTTATCAGGTATAACTTATTCGGAATTTTATCGATGTATATTCATCAAAGAATTCTTTGAACAGAACACTACCATTCGTTAAATCTAAATATGATGCACCCATGAGTATCAAATACATGGAACAAGATGGAAATGAAGGATACATGATCTTGGTAGAAGGGAAATCAACGGGTTCTGCCAAAATCACTGTTATATTACTCGATCCTGTGTATAAAGTGAGAATATCTTTACTTCAAAATTTGCGTTATTTTTTAATACTTGTGTTTTAGGACATTGTAAGCGAGGAAATAACAATTTTTGTCGTGGCTAATGTGATTCTAAATCCTGCTTATGATCTTTATTTAATTCCGGGTACACGGGTTCATTATAAAGTCGAAAGATTGCAACAGGGAAAAGCATTTGGTAACTTACGTGCACAAAAATATACATTTACATTTTCGTTTTAAATAAATTAATTTTATTTTTTTAAATTTAGAAATTGAAATGCCATCTGATCAATTTTATTTGGAAGTTGTTGGCTCATCAATTATCTCTTTTGACAAAGAATCCAATGACATTACTGCACTGGAGCTCGGTTCCACAACTGTAGTACTTAAAGACAGAAGTATGATATGATAAAATTATATTATTAACATGCGTTTTAACAATTTAGTTTTGTATTTTCAGATGTTAAAATGTGGGAACCACTCAGACAACCAATTTCAAGAGTAAATGTAGTTTTGCCTCATCATTTAGGTTTGTAAAAGTAGCAGTTATATTTTTAAAACGTATAGTTTAATCATTTTAATTTTAGAGGTGGAAGTTCTTCCATATGGCAATTGGTTGCTTGAATTAGGAAAACCTTACACTATTTTAACGAGTGTTTTTGACTCTGGTCACAACGAAATTTTTCATTCAGATGTAAATTTAAATTTTAAATATGATTTTATTCTGTAAACCTAAGGTTTAATTAATTTTTTAAATAGGATCTTCGAATTGCCTTACTTTTACCGGAAGATAATTTTCAAGTTCTTACCTCAACCACTAACGGTACTTACTATGAAGTCGTTCCATTGAAACTTGGGATAGTTCGAGTTCAAGCTGTTTTGAAACTCAAAGAACTAAAGGTACAAATTGAATTTATTTTCAATTATTTATTAATACACACGATTATTAATTTATTTTACAGGCTAGTCACACTTTTAGTACGGAGAAAATTTTCGTGACACAAGAAGTGGAGGTTTGTGAGCCGATAGTCATCAATCCAGGAATAGTCGTGTTACCTTGGGACCCGATCAATAAACTAATGCAAAACTTGCTATTAGTGGTATTATATAAAAAGTTATTGTACAAGCATTAAGATTTATTTTAATTTTATGACTTAAAGGCAAGTGGCGGTGGAACGGATAACTACATTTGGTCATCTGAAAATTCAAAAATTGTTTCTGTGAACGAGGAAGGAGAGTTACTGGCTTTTGCGTCAGGTTCTGTTAATATCACAGCTTCGAGTTCGAGAAATTCGTACATAACTGGCACATCGAGTGTAATTTGTTGAAATCAGTAAATTAATTTTTTTTATAAATTTATTCTTTTTATTAGATTTTGATAATTCCTGTGACTGGATTAAGCGTTGTAACTTCAAACTATGAGACTGAAGTTGGGCATGAAATCACGCTTCCAGTAGCAGTGTATGGAAGCAAAGTGGGAAGCGAGAGTAAATAACGTTTTTTAATTTTCCTTTTAATTATTTTATATTATATTATATTATATTTTCTTCTTTACAGATAAAACGACGAAAATTGCATTTACCGACTGCCGGTCTTTGGCTCTTAAAATCGAAGTTTCTGATCCTAAAAAATTCGAGTACATTTTGGGTATGGTGCAGTAAGTTAGTTGCAAATTTTAATAATTAAGTTATGAACCATTCTTTATAGATCAAGAAACATTACCCACTGATGAGGCTTGCAGTTTTTTCAAACTGAAGTCAAAGGCTGAGGGCAGCACGCAGGTTACAATCAAATACTTTACCGGAGAAACTGAACTTAAAAAGACAATAGTAGTTGCAAGTTATAAACCGCTAACAGTAAGTGTAAATAAAAACTATCATAAATATTATTTCATTTATATTTATTATTTTAAGCCTTTGACGTCAAAAACCGAGATAGTTCTTGCTCTGGGCTCGTCAATAGACATAGGGTACGAAGGCGGACCGCGAGCTTGGGTTCTTAAACCCGAATCGCACGTTAAAAATATATCGGTGTTCAACAGGACTTTAGTCAGTGCAAAATTTAAGACCAGAATAGACTGCAAAAATAGTACGTGCGGGTATAGAATTTAATTTAATATAAAGAAAATTTATTTATTTTTATTTTTTTTAATTTATTATTAGGAGATGCACATGTGTTTACAGTGTACTGCAAATCACTTGGAAGAACGGTTTGGTTTATTGATTTAAATCAGGATTTTGTGTATGCTTAATTAAATTTTTAATGATTTTGCAGATTGTGAAATTAAATGTTGGAAATGTGCCTTCAACCAGCTTACCAAACCCATTCACCGCATTTGCTGAAACCAGGTTTTTTGGGGTTTTTTTTGGGTTTTTTTTTGGGTTTTTTTTTCTTTGTTTATAGAAAATTTGTGATAAATCGACATTTCACTTTTTAGTGTCATTTGTGGAATTCCGTCGTCTATTTCACTTCAACCAGTGATACACAGACCTATGCATGCCAAGACACCGTGTCAAACAAATCTGCGAAAAGTAAAATTTCATAATTTATTGGGTGCATTTCATTTTGCTTACACCACCATTTATAGATTCCAGTTCAGTGCTACAACAATCTTGAATTAATGGTGGAAATGCTCGACGATACTGGCCGACCGTTTGATAATGTTACATCATTGATCGTCGAATGGGAAATATCCGATACAAAGCTCGCATCAAGGCCTGACGTTAATTATTTGAAAGCTAAGTGGATAGATTTAGTGGAATCGAGTTGCCTTCTATCGATGGACTATGGTGAGTTTACTAAAATTAATTTGTGGAATTATTATTTTAAAATTTTGTTTACGTTTGCAGTGTATGAAATTATTAAACTTCATTCAGGCGAAGGTAGTGTGTGGATCAAAGCAAGTATTGTGGGATATCATAACAAAGAAAATGCACATGTAAGAGATTTTGTGTAATAAAAGTACAACAAACTTTAGTACTTTTTTTTTTTTTTTTTTTTTTTAATAGGTTTCTCTTGACTCGCCAGTCAGCAACACTTTGGACTTAGAATTAGTAGAAGATGCAACGATTTCGCCAGAAAATGTCGCCATTTTTAACCATCCAGATAATATTGTGACATTTACGATCTTGAAAGGATCGGGGCAGTTCGAGTTGTCGTCATCCGCACAATCGGTGGCAAATGTTGAATATTTCGAAAAAGAACGAACTATTAAGGTAGATAAAATACTCATGAGTTGTTTTTAAAACTTAATAATTTTTATTTTATTATAGGTTTTCCCTAGAACTGACGGATCGTTTAGTCTGACAGTTACTGATCTTTGCCTCACAGCAGAAAAAAAAGCTTCAGCTACGGTTCGCGTGACTGGAATCAAATCCATTGACGTCTTAATGAGTGACAAGGTTGAAATTGGTAAAGAAATTGAGGTTTCTGTAATTCTGCTTGATCTGGAAGGACAATGTCTACCTGTTAGCGTCTCAACTTTGACGAATCTAAGGGCGTTGCCGTCGTCAAACATCGTTTCAGTCAGGTTGAAAATAATTTCTTTATAATTAGTAATTTTTTTTAATAAGAAAAAATAACTTCTAAATTTCAGAAATATTCAGTCTGCTTCTAAAGATCCTTGTATCATACTGTTTGGGTTACGTGGAATTGAATTGGGGCACACGACGATGATTTTTCAAGCAAATGTAACTCAAGTTATTGATGCAAAGCCAAAAACTCAAGTCGTCGTCAGCGAACTTTTACCCATTCAAGTAAATATTGAAATTAGTTAAGAAAAATAAAATTATTATTATTGTTTATTCATTTTTTTTTCACAGGTTTTCTCGCCTCTTCGCATTTATCCAAATAATTTAACACTTATCCATGGAGCTATCTTTCAAATAAAGAGTTCAGGCGGTCCTCAACCACAGACGCACATCGAATACGTTGTGGACAATACTTCGATTGCACAAATTAATGCTGCTGGACTAATAAAAGCAGATATAATTGGCCATACAATTGTTAGAGCAAGAGCAATTGGTGTTTCACCCGAATCTGGAGCCAGTATTGTTTTTTCAGAGGTTTTACATTTTATTTACATAATTTTTGGGACTTTGTAATTACATTGCTTTACGTTTTTTTAATAGGATGAAGCTCATGTTTACGTAATAATGTTGACTTCGATTCGAATTCACGCACCTCTTACTCGAATGAAGACTGGAACTGAGGTAAAATTCAGATTAAAATCGCATTTATTTTTTAACAAATATTAAAATTAATAATTTTTGTAAAATCAAAAATAGATGTTGGTATATCCTGTGGGTATAAACGAGCACGAAATTCCATTTTCGTTTGGTAGTGCAACACCATCTCTGCTATTTGAGTGGGTTGTTAGTGACAAAGAAATAATCAGCATTCATTCTATATACGAAGAAGTAGATTTAACCATTAACATTGACTGGGTGCATCGATTAATATTTTTTATTTATTTTTAAAAAATAGTCTGGAGTCATCAACGACTTGAAAAATTCATTCGTCGTTCGCATTGTAGCCAAACGCCCGGGACAGGTGACGTTGTCATTAAAAGTGTATTCAAAAGAATTGAAACTGCAACGAATCAGAAATCAAATAGAAGATGCGAAAATGCTCACAGACACGTTACCCATTCATGTGTTTGAAAAACTAGATTTGGTTTCCCCAGCGATCAAGACTGATTCGATTCTGCTAACTCCAAAAACGGAAGTCCAACTTCACAGTAACCGCGATCGGTTTACTCGAGTTGTTTACGACGTCAGTGACGGTGCTGGAAAACGCGAATCGCCATCGTGCGTCACCATCGAGAAAAACGGACTTCTGCGCACCGGTCAGAAATATTGCCAAGCAACGGTGCTGATCACGGCTCACGAAGAATTTGGGGTGAATCAAACCATCAATGTCTTGGTCGAAGTAAAGGCAGCGGCATATCTCGTTCTAAGGTCGTCTACTTTTCTAAACTTGCAAAGCAAAGCGCTTAACAGTTTTCCTGTGGGAGGAGCAATGACCCTGCATTTAAGTTTGCACGATAATGTTGGTAATAAATTCCATGTGTCGAGTGTCTTTTTGAATTTTAGACCAAATAGGTAATTTGAGATTAGAATTAATTGTTTTAATTTTTTTTAAATTAATTTTTATATATATTTTTTAAATTCAGATATGATCTCTTGGAGATTACTCCTGATGTCAAAAACACAACGTATTCTTTGAAGGCAATGAAGGCTGGCGTTACAGTGATTAAAGTAAAAAGTCAAAACTTTAATATTTAACAAATCTATCTATTGAATTTTTTTTCTAGTTTTGGCACAGTCGAAATCCAAAGGTTGAAACTTTCATTAATTTCGTCACTGGAGATAATATTGCACCTACTAGGCCGTTGGCAACTGTCGGTGACGTTATTTGCTTTTCGAGTCCACTATTGACACCTGAAGGTTTATTCTGTTAGATTTTTTTTTTTTTCCATTTAGTAATACTTCTTGGTTGTGTTCTTAAGGAAATACCGGCATTTGGACGTCTGATAACGGAATGGTAGCATCGGTGGATCCAGATACCGGATTAGCCGTTCTCAACAGCGTTGGCTCTGCCACCATATATTACAAAGTCACTTCGGAATTTGTTTTGAAGACGGACGTCATTGTGGAAAAGATTATGTCGGTGGCCATTCTGCCTCCTAAGTTTAGTCATTTAACAAATGTTTGGCCTGGAAAGAACTACGATGTACTTCTCTTGTTGTCTGCCAGCGACGAGGAGACCACGTCGAATATAATTGGTACGTTTGGTGTGAAAACACAAAAGTGATTAATAATAATCTTATTTTATATTTTTGTAGGGAAAAACTGTAAGAATTCAGAATTGATGTTGAAGCTGCATCATGTGGTTCCATTTTACTGCGAACTGAGTTTTACAAACATGGATGTTGGTGTCAAAACAAACGAAGTGTTCGAAGTTGAATCTGTTTTTGATTTTAAGCTCGGTAAAGTACATTGAAAATATTAGTGTAGACTGGTTTTTCTGTTACAACATTAATTTCAGGTCATTACGTGTGTCGAGTTAAACCAGTGGCTTCTACACATGCGAGATTAGCATTGAGTACCGTTACAACCGATTTAAAGCTGCGTGCTAATGTACCAATTCAAGGACAGCAACCGTCATTAGAATCGCCTTCCATCACCCTTCCATTTATGTCTGCTTTTCACGTTTTGGTCGATGAACTTAGGTTGAGCAGTGCTAAACCTTTGGGTGCGCTGCCAATCTCAGCCACGGAGCAAGTGTTTAAGATAATGACGGTAAGTCTTTTAATTCAAGAAATCATTTTAAAATGGTATACGGTTATTTTAATTTCATTTTTAAGGTTACGCCAAATGACAGATCGGTTTTGGAAGTTTTGCCGGAGGAAATGGACAGAAAGTCGAAAAACGTTCGCATATATCCCGTACAGTTGAAAGATGGTTGTTGGGATGCAGGCGACGTAACTTTAGCAGTCGATGTTTTGTTGGAGTCGACCAAAGTAACATCAATTCCTGTCCACATTCATTTTATGGAACCAGGTTTAATTTATTTTTAATGTGAAGTCTGAAAATGAGCATTTAATTAATTTTTGTCAATTTATAAAGTCGCAGGAACTTGCGCTACCACAAAGTCCCGGATCACAAGATGGTCGAGATATTTTGATTTCAGTATATTCGATGGCTATGCTGGATATGTAATAATACTGTTATCTGCTATTGGTACAGGGATAGCCATTTTAATAGGTAAAGTAATTATTTTAACTTGTTTTTCTACGTTATTTAATGCTACTTATGTTATTTTACTCAGGATACTGGTCCATGTTCGGTCAAGGAGTAGCGGCGCCTTTAAATCCCGATGCTTTTGCTAACCAGCAGAGTACTCGGACGTATTTATTTCGTCCAGCTGGAATGCCAACGCAAACTTCTACACCTCTTGAGAGCTCTCCACCTGGAAGGACTCTGCTCTGGTCTGAACCTAGTCCTAGTGCAGCGTTCAAGCCTTCCACGTTATCTCATGGTGAGTTTCAGTCACCCACGCAGAAATTAGATTTTCTGCAAAATTCACATTTGAGATAAAAAAAAAAAAAATTAAATAAGAGAAAAATATCAAGAGTTTTACAAGAAAGAAGCATCAGTTTTCAATTGTAAACTGATGTTTCGTAATTCCAAAAGTTGGTACTATAATTTGTTGAAGTTCAATTACTGGAATTTTTGTATATTTTTTCAAAAAAAAAAAAAAAAATTTTAAAGTGTAATTGTGTCTAATTGAGAAGCGAATTGTGAAACAAGTCTAATAAAAGTGACAATTTTTTACGTTTTGGGTTTTTTTTTTTTTTTTTCCTTTTCCTTTTCAATAATTGCGATCCATTCAAGTTCGTCGGCATGGCACGAAATCAATACGAGTTAAGGAAACTAGTTGTTGTCTGTCCTTGAACTTTACTGCACAGCAATAACGAGAAGTTATTGTTCCGTTCTCGAACCATGAAAGTCAAGGAAAGATTAAAAAGCAACGATTTACGAGAAAACTTTTTTTTATAAAAGTAAGAAATCTTGCGTTTCTAATATTATTTCTAAATTATAGTGCTCTTATTAGAGCTGTTGTTATGGCAACCATATCGCAGACATCTGAAGTAATGAGGCATGGTTGACCGCGGATTACAAGGCGCGAGTCATTGATTTGTTTGGATGCCTCGCTTCATTTTCCATGGTAAGTTTAAGTTTGATCACAAAATATAGTGAGGTTTGAGATTATGTTATGATGGCGCGAGCTTCTATTGGCTTCAAGGCCGTTTACAACGAGCTCGGATGCTTGGCATTACTATAATCATATTATGCAGAGATTACATAAAAAGAGCATAATAGAAGTTTCTCAAATAGATATAAAAGAAATTAGAAAAAAATGTTTTTTGTTTAAATATGGGGATCAAAGAAAGATGGTTACAGCAGAAGTAAACTTCTTTTCCCAATGCATTAGAAAACACGTTTAATTTTGGATTAAAAAGTCTCGTCCATCAAAAGAGTGGTACGGTAAGTAAAATTGCACTTTATATGATTAAATCACTCACTTTGAGTATGTGTAGTATGTGTAGCAGTGAAGTTCAGGGGCAGTAAGAAAGGCATGCATGTGACACAGTAACTGCAAATCACAACATTTCACTTATCTTATGCAACTGCTTGCGTAATATTTTTTGTAAACATTCCCATCATGCAGTTAAATAATAACAAGCATTGTAATTGTTTTATTAAGGCTAAACATTTTGCGGTACTTTTACGCAATTAATTAGTTGAGCCTAATTATAATGAGCTTCCGAAGCATTTACAGCATAAATGACAGGAAGGAAACATTTAATTAACAAGTCATGTCTATGTCCTAAAGATAACGTAGAATTCATCAGTCCCCTTGTCTTCCTCAAAAATGACTCGGCGGAATTAAGAGTGAAAGATAAATGGATTAATTGCGATGTGTATAAGCAATGTCGTCATTGTCATAACTTTATCTCGTATATATATCATTAGACTGATTGTGCAAACAGCTTCGGGTACAGGTTTAAATGGTTGTTTAACCTTGCTGGGTAAATGGCAATCGATCAATTTTGCGGCTCCGAGTTTTGGGTAAGTTTGAAACTTTGCCAATAACTCCTAAGTTCGATTTTTTTACTAGAATTTTTCTTTCACTTATTAGAACGAACAACAGGTTTGGAACACAACAAACCCCGATTTTACGGCATGTTTTCACAAAACTGTCCTAGTTTGGATCCCGTGTGGAGTATTATGGCTTTTCACGCCGCTAGAAATAATATACATGACGCAAAAGAATGATAATTACATACCGTGGACTGCAAAGAATGTCTTCAAATTGGTAATTATATGTTAACAATTTATTGAATATTTATCAATTGCTCGACATTATTTATAGATAATAAATTTTATGTTAATTATTCTCTGCATTTGCGATTTCACTCATTTTTTCTCATTTGATCTTGACCATGAAGTTTATCCTGCTGATTTATGGTTGTCTACTATCAAAGGATTAACTTACGTAAGAAATTAGACATTATGGCGCAAATGTGGTGCAATAATTGGTTTGTGTGCAGGGTTTAGCTACCATTTTGATAATATTTGATAAGAAAACCGGAATACACTCGTCTGGCGTTTTGTTCATATTTTGGCTTATATCAACTTTATGTGGAATATTGTCTTACCGTTCATACTTAGCTGGATACTTATCTATAGTAAATAAGTTACCGTACTTTTGGACTTGTAAATAAAATTAATGTTTATGTTTATTTAGCACGAAACGACTGATGAATTCGTTTATACCACAAGTGTGATTTCATTTCCTTTAGTCGTAGCTCAATTAGTATTAGCGTGTTATTCAGATACAATTATTAGGGCGAAGAAGGATCCAGTAAGTTACACGACAAAGTATTTATTTTAACACATTAAGGACATTTTTTTTTTTATTAGAAAGCTTGTCCTCATCAATTTGCCTCATTTCCATCATTATCATTCTTTGGTTGGTTTGATATTTTAGTGTGGAAGGGCTTTAAAAAAGTCTTAACTGAGAAAGACATTTGGACGCTTGATGATAAGTACAAATCAAAATTAGTACAAGATGCTTTCGACAGAATTTGGCAACAAAAGAATAAAGAGTTATGAAATTATCACGCAAAAATGCCAGTTTTAGCGTAACTTATGTTAGTTTGATTTACAGATTTGATGACGTCACTGTCAAAAAGATGGGATTTCTATGGATGCTCTGGGAAATGAACAAATTTGATTTCTGTATGGCATTTGTTCTCAAAATTATAGCTGATTTGCTAACATTTGTCAGCCCTTTAATGCTCAGGTATGAGAAAATAACGAAATAATAAAACCATGAAATTAATTTATTACTTAACTACCGTATGGTACCGTATATTTTAATAGGCAATTAATTGACTTTGTTTCGAAACAAAATGATCCTGCTTGGAAAGGCTACATGTTTACTCTTACCATGTTTGTCGCTTCTATTCTTGCAACAGCAGCAATGCACAACTATTTTTTCAGGCTTCAGTGCATTGGTATTAGTGCTCGAGCGGCTGTTATTGCGGCTGTATACAGAAAGTCCCTCAAAATGTCCACAGCGGCAAAACGGTCTTCGACTACCGGAGAAATTGTCAATTTAATGTCAGTGGATGCACAACGAGTTATGGACGTTTGGCCTTTTGTTGGGTATTTGCTCACTACTCCATTAAGTGTTGGATTTGCACTTTATTTGATTTACACAATGCTGGGGTTGTCGGTTTTTGCTGGATTTACTATAATAGTGCTTTTAATTCCATTGAATATATTTGTGGCTAGAATTACATCAAAATTACAGGTTTTTGTGATGATTTATTTTTCTTTTTTTCTTTAGAGAAATTAATACAATTTTCTGTTACAGACCAAATTAATGGCTCTTAAAGATCAAAGAATTAAATTAACAAACGAAATTCTCAATGGAATGAAAATATTGAAATTGTACGCATGGGAACTTTCATTCCAGGATCAAATTAATAAAATCAGAGCAAGGGAATTAGTGTTACTTAAAAAAATTTTATACTTAGAAGCAATTATAAATTTTTTTTTTCAATTTTCACCGTTCTTGGTACGATACTGAGGAGATCTCGTTTAAATAATATCACTTATTTCAACTTGTTTTTTTTTTTCTTCTTTCAATAGATTGCCGTCACTACATTTGCAGCTTACGTGCTAAGCAGTTCAGAGAATGTCTTGGACGCAGCCAAAGCTTTTGTTTCTATAAATTTGTTCGACCAAATCCGATTTCCATTAGGTATGGTGCCTTTGATAATCAGCTTGCTCGTTCAGGTTTGAAAATTTACTTTCTTTTATCACAATCATCTGTCTTTTAATTGAGATTTTTCAATTTAAAAGGCACATACGTCTTTAAAACGTTTGGACAATTTCATGTTAAATGAAGAATTGGATTTATTTCAAGTCAGAGATGCTTCAGGTACCGGTAAGTTATTACCGTACCTTAACTGCAAATTTAGTGCATTTTACCGATTACCGTACGGTACCTTATTTACTAATAGATGATAACATTGCTTTGTTGATTGAAAACGGGACTTTCAGTTGGGCTGTGGATGATGACCCAGTCTTGAGAAATATAAATATCCGAGTTACACCTGGGAGTTTAATAGCTGTCGTTGGTTCAGTCGGAGCTGGGAAATCGTCATTAGTGTCTGCAATTCTTGGTGAAATGGAAAAAATATCTGGAAAAATAGTCAGAAAAGTGAGTGACAAATACCGTAGCAATATGTAAACGAGTAAATTTTCTACATAATAATTTGGTACTTTAGGGAAGTGTGGCCTATGTCTCGCAACAAGCATGGATTCAGAACGCGACATTGTGCGAAAATATTCTATTTGGGAAAAATATGAACGCCAAATTTTACAATAAAGTCATAGAAGCATGTGCGTTAAAACCTGATCTAGACATGCTTCCGGGTGGCGATCAAACTGAGATTGGAGAAAAGGTAAACAATTCTAACGCATTGTTGAATTTGGAGCGGACTAAATGGGAAATTCCGGTTGCGATAAAAACGTGAAGTTTTGTGGACTTAAGTGTTCGCCCGTGGCTGAGTGCTGTTAAACTTTTACGTTGTAATAGCAACCGGAAGTGCAATTTCAGCCCATTCGAAATGTTAACACAAACATTAATTTGTTGTTTAGGGGATTAACTTGAGTGGTGGACAAAAACAAAGAGTTAGTCTTGCAAGGGCGGTGTATGCGAACTCAGATATTTATCTATTAGACGATCCACTTAGTGCAGTTGATGCACATGTTGGTAAACACATTTTTGACAAGGTTATTGGGCCGAAAGGAGAACTTGCAGGAAAGGTAATTTAAATCTCAAGTTTTCACATCAACATTTATCAATTGTACCGGTAATTTAATTTTAGACTCGTATTCTTGTTACGCATGGCATTTCCTACTTACCTTATGTCGATTGCATTGTTGTTATTAACAAGGGAACGATTTCTGAAGTTGGTTCTTATAAGGAACTGCTTAGTAAAAGCGGAGCTTTTGCAGACTTTATAATGACGTATTTAAAAGAGGAAGGAGAAATTGATGAAGTGGAAGCAGCCGAATTGTTAGAAATGCAAGAAGGATTATTACCTCAAATTGAAAATAAAGATCTTTCAAGGTTTAATATGAAAAAATTTAATTGGTTTAATATTAGTTGCGACAAAACTTTATTCTTTATTCAACAGCAAGTTATCACTGAGAATATCTCGTGCCTTAAGTTCGGAGGAAGACGTAATTCCAGAAAAACTAATTCGCTCATCTTCAATTGGCGGACGTCGTCCGTCATCTGGTAGAAGATTCTCCAGAACTAAATCTGTTAAAGATGACAAATTACAAAGTATTCACGAAATTAGTAAAATCGACGCATCAAAGTTGATCACTAAGGAACAAATGGAAGTTGGAAGTGTAAGTCTTCAACTAATTTAAAAATGTATAAAGTAAATAAGATATGGTTTTTAATTTAGGTTGGTATGGGAGTTTATAAATATTATATCAAATCTTGCGGATTGCACTTTTTCATCTTTGCCTTACTAATGTTTGCATTGAGTTGTTCGTCATCAGTCGGTTCTAACGTGTGGCTCAGTTTTTGGAGTAGCGACGCTCCAAATCCAGACGGCACTCAAAATACTAAATTGCGAGATTTAAGATTAGGTGTTTATTCTGGTCTAGGTGCAGGACAAGGTTAGTCATGTAATTTAAAACTACATTATAATCAATTTTAACATGAAAATTAGTCTGTTTTAGCTTAATGGCAGCACTTTTGCTTCTACAAGGCACAGTGCGAGCATCTACTTTACTTCATTCCGATATGTTAGCCAACATCCTACGGTCACCAATGTCGTTTTTTGATATAACACCCCTCGGTCGAATTTTAAATCGGTTCTCCAGAGATGTGGATGTTGTCGATTCTACCATACCAATGTTCATTCGCCCTTTGATTGACAGCTCGTTTCAAATAATAGGAATCATTGCTGTTATCTGTTGGAGCACCCCGTTTTTCCTCGTGGCTCTTGTGCCATTAGCAGCCTTTTACTATTTTATTCAAGTAATTTTTTGATTTTGATTTTACTTCATTTAACTAATTGTGAATTATTTTTATTTTAATGTAGAAAGTATTCATTAGCTCCAGTCGACAAATCAAACGAATGGAGTCAGTGAGCCGTTCACCAATATATTCGCACTTTTCTGAAACTCTTGCTGGGTTATCCACAATTCGCGCGTACAAAACCGAATATCGGTTCATTAATATTTCAGATCAAAGAGTCGACTACAACAACAGCTTATTTTATCCGTTTTTAGTAGCAAAAAGGCAAATTAAAATTTTTTTAAAAATATAAAATGTTTGCTGATGTCTTTTTCTGTAGGTGGTTATCCGTTAGACTTGAAATGGTCGGTAGTTTAGCTGTATTTTGCGCAGCACTTTTAGCTGTTATTGGTCGCACCACATTAGAACCAGGAACTGTTGGATTGTCTGTCAGCTATGCACTGTCTGTAAGTAATGGTCTAATTTTATACCTGTACTATATTTAAACTTTTCACTGATTTTGTTTTTTAGGTTACGTTAGTTTTAACTGCTCTTGTAAGGAACTGGACTGAAGTTGATACTAATAGCGTATCAATTGAAAGACTCAAAGAATATTGTCGGATACCGAATGAAGCGCCCTGGGAACTGCGCAGCTTTAAGCCAATGAGCGGATGGCCCGAAAATGGTGAAGTTATGTTTAATGATTACTCGACGAGATATAGAGAAGGATTGGATTTGGTTTTGAAAGGAATTACGTGCAACATTCAAAGCGGGGAAAAGGTAAATTTTAAATTAGAGAATTTAGTACCGTACTTGATTTTGCATCAAAAATTTAATTTTATTTTCAGGTTGGAATTGTGGGAAGAACAGGAGCAGGGAAATCGTCACTAACACTGGCATTATTTCGTATCATTGAAGCCGCTAAAGGCGCAATAATAATTGATAACGTGAATGTTGGAAAAATTGGGCTACACGATTTACGCTCAAGACTCACAATTATACCTCAAGTAAGAGAAAAGTCCTCAAGTGTATTGCGGGAAAGTTAAGGGGCTGCTGCATAATTTTAGTTTCCCTTTTTGTTCTTTGCTCCTAGGATCCGGTGTTATTTTTCGGTACATTGAGAATGAATTTAGACCCATTTTTTAAATATTCAGACGAAGAACTCTGGAAAGCACTAGAACACTCGCATCTCAAAAACTTTGTCATCTCTTTACCTTCTGGATTGCAACACGAAGTAACTGAAGGAGGAGAAAATTTAAGGTACAGTACAGTATAAATACAATTAACTAACAAGTAAGAACGAACAATATCTAACTAATAAAATAACGATAACTGATTTGAATTCAGTGTTGGTCAGCGCCAATTGCTATGCTTGGCCCGTGCCTTGTTGAGAAAATCAAAAGTACTTATCCTAGACGAAGCCACAGCTGCTGTCGATTTAGAAACTGACGACTTAATACAAAACACAATCAGAAAAGAATTCGTTGACTGCACCGTCATTACAATAGCCCACAGACTGAACACAATCATGGACAGCACTAGAGTAATGGTGCTTCAAAACGGAGCTATAATTGAATTCGATACACCATCTGCACTTTTAGAGAACAAACAAAGTGAATTCTATTCCATGGCTAAAGATGCGGGTCTTGTTTAATTTATTTTTATTTATCTCAAATCATGTTTACCTATGTGAATAAACAAACGTACAGTATTGTAAATGATCACAATCAGATTTATTATCAATTTTACAGATAAAATAAACACAAAAGTAATTAGAAAATCTAAATGATAAGATTAGTATTACAATGATTGCTGTTGGAAGTTGGAAGTTGGAACGAAAAAGTCAAAATAAACAATTTTATGTGATACGCTATACTTTGTCGAAGGCGGATGTATTCTTTGCAATAAATATATTCTATCGACATATAAAACGTATTGCATAATGTGAGGAAATTAGTGGAATATAAACTTTCATTGCCATACAGATAAAAATAGCCTAAACATTTTACAAATCTGAACTGGTGTCAATTTATCAAATCACGCGGACTTTACTTGAGATTATCAGCATTTATTCAGCAGTTGCAACATGGAGGAGTTCTGTGGAGGGGTGTTTTGGGTAATGCAGTTTTCTATTTTAATTTCTGTTACTGTTATGGCCTTGATAATTTTATATACGGTATTTATGCATTTTTTGCCAGGATGTAAATGAAGTGTGGAACACCACAAACCCCGATTTCCCGCACTGCTTCCAGAAACTTGTTTTTGTTCTCGGACCTGATATTTTATTGTGGCTTTTATTGCCGCTTCTCATTATTCGAATCAGACGGAGTCAATACAAGAAATTTCACATTCCTTGGACAAGTTTGAACATATTTAAAATTGTAAAAACATTAATATTATGTTTTTATTAGGTACCGGTACCGGTATTTTAAAACATCGATTATTTTTGCAGTTGTCAACAACAATTTTATTATTAATTAGTATTATCGTCCTTGTTTTGAATGTCAACAACTACAGAAATAAAGAAGCTTTTACAATTGATATTGTATATCCAGTGGTAGAATCATGTACTTACGTACGTAAAAGTAAGAAATCGTGCTTATAAAGGCTAATTATTTAATTATTATTTTTCCAGTTATTAGTGTTTTCTCTTGAGCTTGTGCACAAGAAATCATGCATTCATTCGTCTTCTATTTTGTTTGTGTTTTGGTTACTGAAAACAATTGGCGGTGTTGTCATATTTAGATCAGCTACATTGAAGGCATTGAGTGAGGTACGGTACTTATCGCATTTATTTCCATTTCGTGAATTAATGATATAAGTTTAATTTTTCAGGATTATGTTGAGGATGTTTTGACGTTTACACTTACTATTATTAGTGTAAATTTTATATTTGGACTGATGATTTCAAATGCATTTGCAGATACAATTATATCTCCTAAAAATATACTGGTAGGTTTTCCTGCAAGGCATTTTTATTATTAGCACTAAACTACACTGTATAATTCCCTGTATTTCAGAATTCGTGTCCTAAAAAAATTTCATCACCTGTATCTATTGCGCTGTACTCATATTTCGACAAGTGAGAAATATACTTTATAAAGTTTCCCTAGTCAAATTTTCCTTCATTATTTTCACTAATTTACCAAAGATTGGCATGGACTGGCTACAAAAGGCAATTAGAAACCGAAGACCTTTGGACATTGGAAGAAGTTTACCAAAGCTCTGAAGTGTATTCTGAATTTGACGTTTTGTGGTGCAAGGAAAAACAAAAGTAAGAACTATAAATGTTTTAGAAGTTGTCGCACTATATTTATTAGTTTGTTTGCATAGGCCTAGAAAAAAATCTCCTATAAACATTTTGAAAATTATATTGAAAATGAACAAACTGGAACTGTTGATTTCTCTTCTTGTCAAATGGACAGCAGACTTATTAGGATTTGTCAGTCCGTTAATGCTCAGACAATTAATAAATTTTGTATCCAGCGATGAACCTATGTGGAAAGGCTTCATTTACGTAGCTACAATTTTCGTAGCATCGACTCTGAGTTCAGTTTGTTTAAACAATCACTACTATCGAACTCAGCAGGTTGGAATAAGAGCAAGATGTGCTATAATATCAGCCATTTACAGAAAAGTATTTACCTTGATTACCGTACCCTATTTAATTTAAGCATTTCGAAAAATTTAATATTTTATCCCAGGCATTAAAGATGTCGAATAGTGCTAAGAAAACATCAACAGTAGGAGAAATTGTGAATTTAATGTCTGTTGACTCACAAAGGGTGATGGACATGTGGCAGTACTATGGTCATGCCACGTCAATGCCTATAATTGTTGTTGTAGCTCTATATTTATTATGGGGTTTACTTGGACCTTCAGTTCTTGTGGGTGTTGGAGTTATTATCGTAATGATTCCTGCTAATTTTATCATTGCTGGAAGAACGTCAAAACTCCAAACACAACTGATGAGGCACAAAGATCAGAGGACGAAATTAATGAATGAAATTCTTAGCGGTGTTAAAGTATACTTACCGTACCAAAAATGTAAGTTATATTGATTTATATATTGATTACGGTACTTTGTTATAATTTGACAGATATTAAAGTTATATGCTTGGGAAATGCCATTTTACGACTTGATTGGCTCGATCAGAAATTTAGAATTAGTTTCTTTAAAAAAGATTTTAATTCTCAACGCGGTGGCTATGTTTCTTTTACAATTTACTCCATTTTTAGTAAGTTTAAAATACATACATACTAAATTAAGGTTGTAAGATTAAGAGATTTTACTATCTTTTATAGATTTCAATTACGAGTTTTGCTACTTTTGTTTTGATCGATGAAAAAAATATTTTAGACGCAACAACTGCATTCGTTTCTCTTTCCCTCTTCGACATAATGAGAATTCCACTTAATTTTGTACCCATGGTAATCGCCGTCATTGTTCAGGTATTTAATTACTAGAATCACGACTCTAACTACATTAAAAGCATTTTTAAAAACTTTTACCGGTATTCTTCGTAGGCACTTGTATCAATAAAGCGAATTAACAAATTCATGGACGTTGACGAAATCGATACAGATGGCGTCAGTCACGAGGTAAACGAAGAGGAGCCGATTACCATTAAAGATGCATCATTTTCATGGGGCTCTGACGAAGAACCAAGTTTGCATAATATCTCATTGTGTGTTCCCAATGGTGCTCTGTACGCCGTTGTTGGAACCGTCGGTTCAGGGAAATCGTCAATAATTTCAGCCATATTAGGGGAAATGGATGTATTGGTTGGCTCTGTGAACACTCAGGTAAGTAAAACACAATTGGGGATATTGTTGCACACATTTTACATACGGTACCGCACTTTCATTGAAGGGGTCAATTGCTTACGTATCACAACAAGCGTGGATCCAAAATGCAACGTTAAGAAACAATATCCTTTTTGGAAAACCATACAATCATAAGAAATATAATAGAGTTATCGAGGCATGCGCTTTGGCTTCTGATTTTGAGATTCTTCCAGCAGGAGATGAAACTGAAATTGGTGAAAAAGTTAGTATCTATAGTTTGACAAACTATTTTACCTTTTACCGTTAATGTTTATAAAACTCTTCGCTCTACATCAATAGGGAATTAACTTAAGTGGTGGTCAAAAACAAAGAGTGAGTTTAGCAAGAGCCGTTTACAACGATGCAGACGTTTATTTATTAGACGATCCCTTAAGCGCAGTTGATGCACATGTGGGAAAACACATTTTCGAACATGTGATTGGCCCTGACGGTGTGCTGAATAAAAAGACGAGAATTTTTGTAACTCACGGCATTGCCTACTTGCCTTACGTCACTTCGATTGTGGTTTTAAGTGAAGGCAACATCCTTGAAACTGGCTCTTATCACACTCTTTTAAAGAAAGGTGGAGGATTTGCAGAGTTCCTGATGACTTACCTAAAAAATGAAAATGATTTGGATGAAGTGGAAATGGCAGGTAAGTGTCTGCATTTAGAGCAAGCATTTCAGGATTTGATAATGCACGTTTATTTTTATTTTTATTTTTCCAGAGTTAATGGAGCGGCAAGACGAAATTTTATCTGAAATTGAAGATGAAGACATTAAACGGTAATGTATCACAATTTCTATAACTCCCTTAATTACGGTACCGTAGTTAATAAATTTATTTAACCAATTAAAAAAGGCGATTGTCACAACGGATTACAAGAGCAATAAGTTCAGACGAAGATTCGGTGTCAACTACTGAAGACTGCTCCAAATTACGTCACAGAATATCTCGAACACCGTCCAAGCAAACCGTCAAAGAGGAAACGAAAGTTCTTCAGCCACTAGGCCAACTGACACAAACAGAACAAATGGAAGTGGGGAAAGTAAGGGTCTTTTTTACATCTACAAATAATGTTTATTTCATAAGTTTTAAATATATTTTAGGTGGATACAGATGTTTACATTCACTATATAAAGTCAATAGGGCTGTTCCTTTTTAGCGTTTGCTTTTGCATTTTAGCAATTGGTTGGGGTTTATCTGTCGGCTCAAACATTTGGCTGAGTGTTTGGAGTGCAGATGTGCCAAATCCAGACGGAACTCAAAACACGAGTCTTCGAGATCTCAGATTAGGAGTTTATGGTGCTTTAGGATTTGGTCAAACTATTTTTGCACTTGTCGCTTCCATATCACTGGCGTATGGTGCGGTTTACGCGTCTAAGAATTTGCACAATACCATGTTGATGACTGTTTTGCGTTCACCTATGACTTTCTTCGACACCACACCATTGGGGAGAATTGTAAACCGGTTTTCGAGGGATGTCGATGTGACTGATTACACAATCCCATCATTCATGCGAGGTGTACTGGACAGCTTTCTTCAGTTAATAGGGACATCCGTTGTAATCAGCATGGGAAATGCTCTTTTCTTAGCAATATTTGCGCCTTTAATGATTATATATTATTTAATACAAGTGAGTTACGGTACTGGTACTGCGTAACTTTTAGAGTGAGTTTTTATACATCATTTTCATTTTAACAGAGACTTTACATAGACGTTTCGCGGCAGCTCAAACGTCTAGAATCGGTCAGTCGATCACCAATTTATTCGCTTTTCTCTGAAACTATAACGGGCCTTCCGACTATAAGAGCGTTTCGCTGCGAAGAGGCCTTTTTAAGAAGATTAGAAGATAAAGTCGATTACAATCATGTTATTTATTACCCAATACTTGTAGCCAAACGGTTTGTTAATTAAATTACCGTACGGTAAATTGAAAGTACTAATTGAGGCACTAATACGTTTCATTTGATTATAGTTGGCTAGGAATTCGTCTTGAAGCAATTGGGCAACTAGTAGTTTTGTCCGCTGGAATCTTTGCTGTCACCGGGCGAGAAGCAATGGATCCAGGACTTGTAGGATTATCCGTTAGCTACTCCTTAAGTGTAAAAATATTTTTTTCTCGCAGCAGTTCTCGTACCGTATCAATTGTAATCAATTTAATATTTATTTCAGATGACAATGATATTAATGTGGTTGGTACGAAATTGGACCGAATTTGAAACCAACATTGTTTCCGTTGAACGCATGAAGGAATACATGGAATTGCCAACAGAAGTAATTTGAATTTATTTTACATGTTATAAAATATAAATTAAATACCGGTAACGTTATGCTATTTCAAAGGCATCTTGGAAAATAGCAGGGCTTGAATTATCTTCGAGTTGGCCTCAAGCAGGAGCGGTGGATTTCAAAAAATACTCAACGTGTTATAGAGAGGGTTTAGATTTAGTTTTAAAACAAATCTCCTGTAACATTGAGAGTGGAGAGAAGGTACTTAGTAGTTAATTAATGTAGAATGTAGATTGAAATTTTTGGATAAATAGATAAATTTTCGTTCTTATTTTAGATTGGTATTGTGGGCCGAACTGGTGCTGGAAAGTCGTCTCTCACTTTAGCCTTGTTTCGACTCATCGAAAGAACGGAAGGTGCTATTTTCATTGACGGCATTGATATTGGAAAAATCGGTTTGCACGACCTGCGATCGCGACTCACCATTATACCTCAGGATCCGGTTTTATTCTGCGGTTCTCTGCGCATAAATTTAGACCCGTTTGATAAATACTCAGACGAAAGTATTTGGAGAGCTCTTGAGCATTCGCATCTGAAAGATTTTGTTACTTCACTACCAGCTGGATTAAATCATGAAATTTCGGAGGGAGGAGAAAACTTGAGGTTTTATTTCAACTTTCATTTATTTATCGTTATTATTATTAAAATATAAATGTTTCTTTAAGTGTTGGTCAAAGGCAACTTGTATGTTTGGCACGAGCTTTACTTAGAAAAACGAAAGTTCTTATCTTGGATGAAGCGACTGCTGCAATTGATTTAGAAACTGATGATTTGATTCAGGCCACGATAAGGAAAGAATTTGCCGATTGTACAATTATCACGATTGCTCATCGGTTAAATACAATTATGGACAGTGACAGAGTTATTGTGCTGCAAAATGGAAGTATTTTAGAGTTTGATTCGCCTTTAGCTCTACTTGAAAGATCAGATAGTGTGTTTTATTCGATGGCTAAAGACGCAGGATTAGTATAGAGATGAAAAATGTAGTAATTAAATAAAAATAATTTAAAATTTTGCAGTAATTATATTTATCAAAATCAAAAACATTTCTACGTTTGAATTTGATCGTTTCAATGAAAGCAATTTGAGAAAGTTGAAAATATTACACATGCACTATTGTTATTGTAGATATGGTTTTCTTTTCTACCACTCATTATTTTGGTTTTCCCCGCAAACCACTTCGTAATTGTTGCCTTTGAATCTCAAATCAAAATCTCTATCGGTCAATCGAGATACAGAAATTAAGTTTTTACACAATCCCGCACCAGTGTTGTGACCGTTACTTTGTTTTCAATAACTAGCTACAGTTACAGTTATCATTTTAAAAAAAGTAATTCGTTACAAGTTACAACCATTACAGTTACTGCAACTTAAACAAAATTTTGTCCGTTACAGTTCCCGCTACATTTCGTTACGCTTACTTACTCGTTACTATAACGTTACTTATTTTTAAATGTAAAAAAATGATTTTGGTGATTTCTGCTAGTTAATCGGAATTTGTCATTGCGAAAAGTTCATGATGTTTTAAAGAAAAATGGCACAACAAACCTTATTGATTAGCTTGTTTTTATAGAGGCTAGCATCCTCTTATTAATTACGAAAAAAATGTTATACCGCCGGTATAATACTGGGTAACGACGTTACGTCACCATTACTGTTCCAGTTTATGTAACTTTACCAGTAACTGTAAGGCTAGGTTCACACATGTGTTCACACTTGTAGTAGAAGTAGTAAGTAGACGTAAGAAATGTATAGTAAACAGTTAAAATTCTACATCTACTTACTACTTCTACTACAAGTGTGAACACATGTGTGAACCTAGCCTAATAGTTTTCAAATATAAAATAAAAATTTACTATCAAATTACTTTTTTTCTGCTGCTGCTTGCCTTCGCTTCCTCTTCTTTTTATTTCTTTCCTTTCTCAGTCTTAAAAAAAGTTATTTTAACATTTACCGTAATGTTTTAGTTTCTAGATGTAGTTTTTTTTACTCACTTTGCTTCGGTGTCTATGATCAGTTTTTCCTCTTCGGTGAGTAATTAAAACAAAATTCCCAGGTTGAGTAACAATAATGTTTGAAAATAAAAAGTGTACAATAAATTTAAGGCAAACAATGCTTTTACTTTAACGTTAAAACTATAAAGGGTATATGAGACTCACTAACTTGTAAGTCATGGTTTTAATGATGGCTCACTCGAAACACTAAAAGATAATATTTGTTATTCAGTGTATACAGTACAGTAAATGCAATTTCATAATAAAAAAAAATGAGTGTCATTGAAAATTCTTATAGCCACATTACCATCAATTTAAATGGCAAAAAAAAAAAAAATTCCTTGACATAACTTGACATCTGAAAATTTTACCTCAAATTTTCATTCCCTGAAAACGTTTAAAACCTAATTTTTTTAATGTATTCTTTTTTTGTAAAAACTGCATTTTTAAAACTTACAAATTTACCTCTCTTTTTTTTTTTTTTACGTTTTTGTGTAAAAGTTATCACGTACCGTAATGGAGTTGCAACAAGCACTGAAGACGATGGCGGTATCTGCAGAAAAACCAGTGATAAACCCAGTGATAAACCCAGTGATAAACTCGACATCTCTGGATCAGTAGATGGAGATGGTTCACTTTTAATAATGTTGTCGTCACCAAAAGATAATATTTGTTATTCAGAGTATATACTGTATATGTATATATAAATTATCACTTACGGTAATGGAGTTGCAACAGGCACTGTAGACGATGGCGGTATCTGCGGACCCAGTAATAAACTCGACATAACTGGTGAACTTGTCATTGCTGAATGAGAAGATACAGATGTAGATGGTCCACTTGAAATAATGTTGTCGTTAATAATATGTGTTATTCGAGGTAAGGTAATCCACAACAATAGCCGAAAGGAATCCCATGATGCCTGATTTGCGGCGGATGTATAAACAGAAGTTCGTGTCGTTAATGGAGAACTCGATGTCAATGCGTGCAATGGCGTTCTTGAAGCCACTGCCCGTGCGGTATAGCTCGTTCATGTCGTCTATGCAAATGTTCTCAATCGCCTCGATAAAGTTCACGTCAATCCATGATGCTTCTGCGTCCGAGTCGAGAAGAGCTTTGACGAGTCCATCCATCTTGGGGACGTTCGCCATTACCACTGAGTCGTCGTGCCGGCTCGATGGATCAGAAGCTGCACAACACGTCTTTCGGTCTTTCTTTTGTCGTCCAGTCTTTATTTTTTCGTTTGTCTGGTTGCGTGCTCTCGGATCCTATGTGCTGCTTTTCTTGACAGTTATAGCACGTTACGGTTGCTTTGTTCATGCTGACGTTGTATTTTTCAGCACGTCAAAGTTTGGTGTTTTTGTCTGTTTCATCTAGCTCCTGCTTTTCGTTGATTGTGCGGGAGTTCGCAATGTGGCATCCGTGAAACAGCAGCTCCTTTACTGTTTTGCAGTTGTTGCCCAGTAGCTGCGTACGAATGATGCAGTCGTCAATGCCCACAATGATTAGTTTGATGCAGTCCTTCTCAGTGATCAGTGCTCATTCAAGGATTGCATTCTTGGCCCTCATGTATTGGAAGATGGTTTCGTTGGGCTTCAGTCCGCGTTTTTCTTGTTCTTTAATGAAGTCGAGAAGGTCGAGGTCTGCTTCGAATTGCTCCAGTGCCTCGTTCTTCCAATCTGCGCATGAGGTTGCCTTCTTCCCGTCTGTGAGATGCCAGTCGAGTGCCTGGCCGCTGAGTCGTGTAAAGGCATGGATTAGCGTCACCTTGGGTGTCCATTATGCCAATGTCGCGATTTTCTCGACATCATTGAGCCAGGATTTTATGCTGTCGCTTGGTTTGCCTGAGTAAATGCGAACGGACTTGGCAGCATCCAGACTTGGCAACATCCGAGATCGTGTGCATCGTCACTGCAACGGGTTGTTCAGCTGAGGTGTTTGAGAGTTGGGTAAGAGGAGCGAGGCCAACTTTTAATGCCTCAATTTGGGCTGCCAGCAGGTGGTCCCGTCCGTCATTTTCTTCACAATGTTCAAGGTCACAAAGTTCGTTGTCTTATATGTGCTGTTCGAGAAGTCCATTGGTGTTCTCAGTTTGCACTTCGTGAGCAGAGTTTGCAACATTTGTAACATGGTCGTAGATGCGTCTCCTGCAGTTGGCGTGAGTGTTGCAGTCACAGTTAGTGGCGGTGGTGGTGGGCCACGTGTTCGTCATATTTCGTTCCTTGTGCCTGCGGTGGTGTGACTCTTTGTTGGCGAGGAGTCAGAGAATCAGTTCCTCCTTATTACAGGTAAGGCTGAGGTTCCGGAGTTTGAGTTCCAAGGCAATTTGGTTTTTTTTTTAGTTGTTGGACATGGTCAACTGATTCGAGTAAGTCATCAGTAGGCGCCATCTTGTCCGTGTGGTCGTCAGTCGCAGTGTTACTGTCAGTGTGGTCGTTGCTTTCTTGCCTGGAGAACCTTTAAATTCAGGGCCCGGTGGGTCGTCTGCTTCTTTACTTTGCTTAACCACTTGGCTTAGAATTTTAACAATATAACTTACTTAATAGCTCGTTGTGGTCAAATGCGCCATGTGAGACCAAATGACTGTAACGGTTGGTTGTTGGTTGCAAAAAGTTTTATTTCAGTTGACCCCCTTTACATACATTAGTCACATGACCAGAGAGGGGAGGGTTAGCAGAGGTCAGAGACCTTACACAGCAAGATGTATTTTGTTCGTACAATCACCATCACAAATTTTTTCCTGTTGTCAATCTAATCCTTAAATTGTTTGCACTTTGTGGCAATTTCCCACAAAGTGTACAAATCATCGAATGTGGATCTAAAAATTACAAATTATTTTAGATATTTTTAGAGATCAAATTATTTCCTTCTAAAAAAATTTACTTCTCCCCTAAAACAAATGTTTTTTGAGAGTAAATGTAATTAGGGAAAAATTTAATCTTTTTTGGAGAGAAAATGCAGTAAATTTTGAAGTTAAAGGTCAAGTGAACTGAACTGGTTTATTGTTAAAAAGGAATAAACTTACTCTAAAGTTTAATTAATCATCGCTA
>JAQFZP010000682.1:0-28881 GCA_034695745.1 Geophilus truncorum | reverse complement strand
ATTGTAGTTTCTTAAAAAAAATTGACATTTGTTTTCGTTTGACCAGTTTTGAGTTATTTGTGTTTTAAGCCAACTGTTTCCATCATTGAGACAGTTTTGTCAGTCACTGTATACTAGTAAGTCCTAAAACTCTGCTATACCATACCTTTAACTTGTCTAATTTCAATAAAAAAAAAATCACCAATCACAAAAATGTCAACCATGACACAGTTTGTCATTTAATAATAATATAAAAAAAAATCATACAATTAAAATATCACTGATTCCCATTTAGGACTCTGGAATTTAACCTTCCATTCCCTCCAGTTGAATAATTTAAGGGTGGGTCACAATCCCTATAAGAAAATCTCAATATTCTTTATAATAATAATGATTTCCTATACTTCAACATATTGCACGATACATAAAAAAAAAATTGCTTCTTCTCCTACATTATCTATTTTCTGCTACAATTTGTTTATCAGAAACCCATCTGTGTTCTGACCATGTGTTTACCATTTCTTTTCAGTTTACAAGTGAATAAGCAAGAACCTGAACCTCAACGTTATGATTCTGAAGATAACTTCACTCCGTATTACAAGGGTCAATTTCCACAGTCGCGTTCTTTTCGATTACTTCAAGTGATGACGGATACCACGAGTCCAAACGCAGAAGGTAATTTAAAATTTTTCTATGTCTGGAGATTCAGTTTCAAGTTGAGTTTTCAAACATCGATGTTTAAAAAAGGCCATTTATATCCCGTTCGCACTGCACGTGCGGATCTAGATCCATTGAAATGGATCTAGATTCACAATCAGTGTGGACCTATACTCGACTCACGAATCTAGATCCAAACATGATTGGAGCTTGATTCGTGAACAAAGTTTTCTAATATCCCGTTCACACTGCACGTGTGGATCTAGATCCACACTCACAAGTCAGTGTAAACTCAAACTCGATTTATGGATCTAGATCCAAACATGATTAGAACTTCATTCGTGAACCAAGGGTGTGTTCGAAAACTATAACCCCAATAACCGTGATGGTCAACAATTTCTTACCCACAATTCATAGTGGTCACTCATTCGTTTTCGAACGATCTGCTTATAATCCGGTTGCCAACTAAATATTATTTTCCACATTTATTAAAATAATTTTTTTTAAATTTTATAAGTTTTAGTTTTCTTAATTTTAATCTTCTCAGTTGATTTTATCACGTTTAATTAATTTTTACCACTTTTAATTCATAAAATGGCGAGCAATGTGAGTGTCGCCACCTTGCAAAGCAGTTTTGAATTATTGCACATGCAACTCACCAGTTATCTTGATAATCGTAATATTTCAGTTTCAACAGACGTAACCGAACCACAAAATAACCGGAATTTTCGAACGGCTTAGTTATGACTAGAATAACCACGGTTACTCTGATTATAGTTTTCGAACACACCCCAAATTCTCAAAACGTAGTTCAGGCCTTGAACTCAATCCAATCCTGTACGGGTATAGACGACATTTCTTCTACATACAGAAAGGTGTTATGGGTAAACCACTGAATTGGATGGAATAGTTAATGTAAACACCAACCAAATCAAAACTCGATTTAATTCTGATTTAATTTTCTCCCATCCTGGTGGATCTAGATCCATTTTCATCTATGTCTGCAGTGTGAACACGGTATTACTTGGTTGAGGCATCGAACTCAATCCAATTTTGCGCCTTCCTGTGCGTAGTTAGTATTTCATCTACACACAGGAAGTCGTTATGGATGTTGCTTATTAAATCTCAAAATCCAAGTGGTTCTTTAAAAATAAGATTTGAACAACGTTTGAAGAATAAATTGCTCATTCAATTGCAGACAGCAAAAAACAGAAAAGTTGAATTGTACATACAACATAAGTTAATAGAGTTTGTAAAGTCCCTCAACTTAGTTACGTTTTTCTCTTAATCTAAGTGTCATAAAAGAACTGTTCAGTAATGCAATTAAACGAGCAGTTTAACGTTTCAAACATTATTGAATTCTTATTTTAAAGAATTAAATCAATTTAAGAGATTTAATTAGCAATTATTTTCATCTGCAACGAAGTTTGGTTTTTTGTTGTTGTTTTATAATAAAACAACAACAAAAAACCAAACTTTGTGAATCTAAACTTACAATTTATAACTTATAAAACTTTTAGCGAGTTTTCAAACACATACAACAAACTTATAATAATGTAATTTTAGTGGTATAAATTCGTACAGAATTAATTGTGCTTGCCAACTCGAGTTTTATGTTAAGACGTTATGCTGTTCAAACGAAATTTGTTGTGAATTTAACATTAATTTTGTAATATTCTCATTCCTTACCTTAAATTGATTGATAACCAGCTAACAATCTGTAAAAACATCGAGAAAATTGCAAAACATTCGCTTAAACTCACCTGCGAAATGGGAAATTTGGCTTGAGCACCATTTAGTCAGAAAATGTCAACAAAGATCAAAATTGGTCAAAATTATAAGCTTTATATGCTTGAATACGATTGGTTCCACTATTTTATAAAATAACATTATAACGCAGGCCTCAGTTATGATTATGGGCTCATTTATGAGGATAAGGACATAACGTCATAATTATATAAGAGTTTTTTTGCATGCCTGAAAACTCACAATTACTTATGACATAACTTTTTACTTATATATCTGTTTATGAGTTATGTTAGAAAAAGCTTTTCGTAAACTCTCGTGTCAAGACAAGCTATAAATTGAAAATTCAACTTATAGACTGTTTTATGATTGCAAGTTTTATGTATAAGTTAAAGAAAATTTCCTAATATACAATCACAGCTCAGTGCTGCCATCTAACGACCACAACCAATTTTTTTATTTTTTTTGTAAAATGTCCATTAAAGTTAAATAGATTGCAAAAGTTTGTCCATCTAAAAATTAGGTCACAGTTCTAAAAAGTTTGGTTAGTAAGCAGTGTAAATCCACTATAACTGACCAAAATGATCCAATAAAATTTTTAAGTTCCAACTTCTAATGAAACTTTTTAAGTTCCAACTTCCAACTTATTTTCCCACAATTACTCACCTTGGTACTCTTTGAATTCCTGCGGTTGCTTTCCTGCTCTACATACACTTGCTGTCAAATGGTTAAGTGCCAATATCTTTAATTTGCCCATCATGGAGTCAGAGCATTTGTTGACCTTAGTGAACAACACTTGCATTGTATTGACCATAGAGCTAATGCAACCACTCAAGTCCAATCACATTCTTATTAACTTCTAGCAGAATATTTGCTGAGGGTAGTTGTGATTATCCAGACATGACATGTGGCACAGTAGCCTAATGAAATCCTTGCTAGGGTCATAATTAAAATTATAGAAACAGAAATTACACTTATAATGGTACCTTAAAAAATAATTAAGGAGCAAGTGAAGCTAGCTGGTTTATTCTAAAAATAGGTAAAATAGCTTTTTTTCGTAGTAGCGTCACTACGAAATCGCTATCCTACACTACTTTTTGGGGGAAATAGTGCCACTATTGGCGATAGCGATTGCTATCAATAGCGCACTATTGTACTAACAGTGATAATTCTTTCAATACTGCAGATACATTTGCTAGAGTCATTTTAGGCATTTCCCAAAATGCAATTTTCAGATCAAATGACTGCGAATGGCTTTTCGCAGTCAAAATTTAACAAACCAAAAAAATTATTTATTTTATTTTACTAAATTAATATTGGTGATACGTCGATTAATTTTTAATAATAAGAAACAAGTTCAGTTCACTTTACCTTTAAGACAGTTTAATATGCTACACTAATTCACACCTTCAATCTCCAAATTGAAACATCTCGATTAATTTCAAATCCCCTCTGAATTAATTCCAACTTAAGGATTAAAAGATAAACACCCATTTGCCTATTACTGAAAACCAAAGCTTTCAAACCAAACCTAGAAAGAATGAATCAGATTAAAGTTAGTGGCATCATCGATTTAGAACAATCTCAGTGCAGTGCATCACCATTATCAGAGCGCCCCACTGTGTCAAAATTACCAAACACAAAAACCTGATTTATTATCATCTTCCTGCCTCACTAAATAAAGATAAAAGGCAACAGGAAATGGTCCAATAATTCGATTCACAGACAACAAATTCGCCAGAATCAACAAAAAAATCAGCAATAAATCAAAAAGTGAAGATTACAACATGCAACCTTCAATTCGCTAACCTAGATATGATTTTTTTTTCATTTCAAACACGACTCAAGTGGGTTAAATACAAACGTTTTTAGGTCATGTTGCATTTCACTGCATTAAACAGTCGAATGCGAACTGAGTGAGAGACAAATAATGGATAAATCCATACGAGTGATGATTTTACCTCCTTTTTTCTCAGAGGATCAGGAAAAAATGATGCCGAACCGTGATGAGGATGAAATGAAATTTTCTGGTCTCAAACGTAATCCGATCCCATCAAGAGCGTTCCAAACGCTGCAGAAGATCACGGGGGATGATGAAGAGACATCATCACCTCCTCCTGTTCAATATCAGCCAGGTATGTAGGCAAAATGATTAAATTATTTTTTTAAAGTAGTGGGATTAAAATGAAATTTTACCTTTGAAATTTAATTTAATTTTTTTTTTGTATTTTTTTTTTAATTCTCTAGAGTATAAATTAAATATGGCTGAATGAATGTACAGAATTTTTTTTTCTTAAGGGTAGAGTTAAGCCTGTGGGAAATTAATGAAATTGTTGTGTAACTGTGCAATGTACAATGAGAAACAATCAAATTTTGAGACTTAAAAAAACTGAAGGCTTTTTCAAATCCCTCTGGTGGTTGATAATAAAAAAAAGCCCAGGGACCCTTGCTTTAGATAAAGAATTGTTGTTTAAAAGTTATAACAATGACAAACACTGTTGTCAATGTAAGTTTAATTGAAAAAAATCACTACCAGATTGTTGCATCGATATTTTGTTTAGTCACTTGTGGCCTAGTTGTTTTTCAGTGGTTGCACATTGAAAAGACTTGATAAACAAAACATTTATTTTGCTTGCTTTAGTAGAATTAAAAAATTTGAAAACTTCACTTAACAAAATATTTTTAATTGTTTTAAAGGTGGGTTCACACTTGTGTCACACTTG
Source organism: Geophilus truncorum (assembly GCA_034695745.1). Taxonomy (NCBI): domain Eukaryota; kingdom Metazoa; phylum Arthropoda; class Chilopoda; order Geophilomorpha; family Geophilidae; genus Geophilus; species Geophilus truncorum. The sequence continues at coordinate 23,776 of JAQFZP010000682.1, read as the reverse complement.
CACTCAGCTTAACAAATTAAGGTGCATTGTGGGATAGTAGGTCAAAGTTTTCTGAATTCAAAACTGTTTTCAATTAAGCATTAACTTTCACTTAACTTTTTAATTCAGCCAATAACAATCAGCTAGATCAAAGATGGCGGTCTTCAACCTGATAGGTCCTATTTAAGAATACGTTATCTTTAAATTAAGTAGAGTATAAGTGTAAACCCAGCTTAAATATGATTACTTAACTTAACCTTAATCTAACTTAACTTAACTTAAAAAATTGTGTTCACACTTAATATAACGTATTCTTAATTCTGACCAATTAGGTTGCAGCTGCTTGCTATTGGCTGAATTAAGACATAAAGTTAACGCTTAAAAATTTCAAGTTTTTAATTAAGAAAACTTTGACTTAGTATTCCACAATGCACCTTAATTTTTTCTTAAGTTAAGTTAAGTTAAGTTAAGTTAAGCCCAAGTGTGAACACAAGTGTTAACCCACCTTTATAGAGTTGTAAAAAAAAAATTGCATTAAATTAACAAAATACATTAAATTTTAAAAACTTAGAAAATGCATACATATTGCTTCATAAATGCTACTAAGATAATTTTAAACCTTAGCGTACGAAATTCTCAAGTTCCCGGTATCATACAACATTAAATATTGCCATAACAAAATCAATAATTTAATTAAACTAAAACCCCGAACATACTGTATGCTGATTACCCCCATCACCTTCAATTTCATTATTATACCATCCATGTCGAAAATAAATAAAATAATGTCTTCGAAGAAATTTGATAAAGCACGCAGACCTCAGACTCGAGCGAAAAATTTGAAAATTGATTTTTCCTCATTCAAATACATAAATGGGAATTGTTTGCAAACATTTAGATATCAGATTTCAATCAGATTGAAGACATTTCATAAAGGAGTCATATGTCTGTGGAATTAACATTTCCTCTACCGGTACCGGTATTTAGTCGCTGAGAATTATTGACATTCTCCTATATATACTTGAAGTAAAATTGCTATCTCAGGTTACTCAAGTCACATGTGAACTTCAAATATGTGCATCGAATGGAAAAAAATTTCCTTTTTCTCAATTGTCTTATCTGTCTTTGAGAAAAGAAATCAATTCTGCATATTTGTCCAGCCATAGCTCCATTCTTCATAATAAGATCAATACTTTAAGATCTTTCTCTGCTCTTTCTTTTTTTTTCTTTTCTTTTCTCTGTCTTTAGAAATAGAAAAAAAAATCTTCATTTTCTTTTTAACTTTTCTTTTAACCCCTTTCTGCTCTTAGTAAATCCAGCTAATGCTTCTGGTACTGAGAATTGTGAACTCAGGTACCGGGGAGCCTATATTCCTTCTCGATCATTCAAGCTTCTACAGGAAATGACGGGAGGAAGTGACGAAGAGGGTAAGATGGCCGACCTTGCATGGAAGGCTGTCTGACTGAATCATGTGGCTCATTAATTTTACTTTTTGTTTTTTTGTATTTTTTTATTTATTTTTTTTTTGTTTTGTTTTTACTTCATCTATGGCTGAAGAAGTGATTAATATCTGTCAGAGAAAAGTTTTGTTCTTGTTAAAGCAATGACTTTTTTTTTTAATGACTAAAGACGAAAGTCAAAGTCAGTAGTTAGTAAAGCGAAAGATTTTATACCAATAAAAAAATTTAAAAATTCAATTTGAGCAAGGCCAAGTTCAGTGGCTGTGATTCTTTGCCAATAGATTTAATTGCTTTAAACCATTGATCATCTAGACATGTTTGCATTTGGCCCAGTTTGCATAGAAGAGTTTCGCCAAAGACAATGTGGACATCAATCAAAATTAGTTCTACGTGTGAATTTATTGTTTATGAACCAAATTGATTGAGTCGCAAACCAAAATACAATTGCACCTACAGTAAAACCCGCGAGTAACGAAATCGGCTATAACTGCATTTTTATTTTTTCCCCAGCCTAAACCCTACTCAAGCAATGCTAAAATAATCCGGATTTAACGACATCGGATATAGCATAAATCCGGTTGTAATGACATAAATGTTTGCTTCCTACAAGTGAAGAACCCAGTTATAACATCAACTTGTTTTTAACGTAGTTTTTTTTATGTAAGAGAGGTTTACCAACTAAACATACGGTCCTTTTTTATCACAATTTATTACTATACTTATTAAACTCAGAGGCAGCAAAATTAAATTTACTATGATATTTTATATAGCGCCAAAATATCGTTACAACCGAGTAACCCACTTGTAGCATCAAATTGAAGTTACAAGTGGAGCTTGGTTGTAACAACAATCGATTATAATGACATTTATTGGGCAGTTTCTTAAATGTCATTACTCGCGGGTTCCACTGTAATTCAGCTTTAATTTGGTTGGTTTGCATTACAGTTCGTTTATTATTTGCACTTGTGTAAATTAAGTTTAAATTACATTTACATGCTTTTGAATCCCAAGTGCCAACTATTTACACCAAACTTTACACATGTTCAAAAAATAAGCGAATCACCCTCTTCAAGTGACATTTAGTATCACATTAAAATCAGGTTCAAGGTATTTGCTCAATTAAAATTGTTAAGTCCAGTTGCATCAACAAAAGTTTAAATTTATTCTGAGTTTAAATACTTTTAACATTGATTAAACTCCAGTTAACTTTAACTTTTGTTGCTGCAATCAATCCTTAGACGTAGCTGACTTTGACTTCACCAACAAAAAAACAAAAAAAACTTCCAAATAGCTACAGAAGTTTTCAACAAAACCAAAAGAAATTTGTATTGATCATGTTTCCTAACTCCTTAAAATAATTTAAAAAATTTGACCAACTGACCACCTCATCAACTCTTATTGTTTATTTAATTAAAACAAAATCTAAATTTCAATCTAAGCAACAAGACATTCACATTAAGTACAGCATATACTGTAATTTAAAAGCTCACACCTTCAGTAATAACTTCACCTCCCCAGCCAAAAAAATTCATCAAAGACTGGAAAATTGCAGCCCTCTATAACTTAGATGCTTCCTGCAATAAATTAATTAAAACTTGTGTCAGTTGTGAAAATTAGAAATCTCACCTCTGACTGTATGGCAAAATTCATCTCATAAATTAAACTTTTTTAATTTTTAAGGTTTTAAGAACTTGTCACATGATCAATGCAGCTAGAACTTGCACAAGCACAAAGGGGAAATATTGCAACGCTCGGTTTACCGCATTTTTGCAAATCATTCAAATAAAACCTGAAACCCTCTGTGGCATGTGGCATGAATTTGTTTACACACACAAGTGGCATAAAAGAAATAAAACCACAATGTTGAATGTATTTTGTATTGTATTGCAGTGAATGCCACTAGGAACCGCACTCCGAAAAAGTCTTCGATGAATATTCAAGTAGGCAATGGATCTCATTCTTACAACAATTCTCATGACTACACTCAGCAGCCTCAGTATGAGAGGCAGAGCCAGAATCAACACAATCAATGGATACCACCGTCTGAACAGCCGGCCGAAGCAGAGCCCAAGAAGTACATGGGCGGTCATATACCTTCGAGGTCCTTTCGTATGTTGCAGGCAATGACTGGTGGTGATGATAACGCAAGTGGTAAGGTGATAGGGGAATTGAGGTTGGATTCACTAACAAATAGTCTTCAAATCAAAGTAGAGTAAACGCACTACGCATTCTATAATTCATACATATAGTCACTTATGCCAGGGCTCCACTAAGCGAAAGTTCTGGAATATTACGTCATACTCATACTATAGCGAATGTTTTCCATAAAAACATTCTATGCTTTCTCGTAGCATCAGAGAAAGAATATGATTTGTCCAGTTGTTAGCAGTTTTTCTTGGCAGTTTAATGAGTGATCATGTTTAGGTACATTATTATGCTGCTTAGAGTAAACAAAAAATTTTAATAATCTGTTTTTAAGTTAAAAAATCAATTAAAAAATCATTACCGTATTTTGTATTAAATAAATACATTTTAGAAAAATTAAAAAATGTATTGCAATTCGAATTGTTAGGTGGTATTCGAATTTTTTATTTGTATCTGAATTCAAAAATTTTTAGTAATCGAATTCGAATCAGTATTCGAAATTTTTAAAAATTGTGAATTTTAATCTGAATTCGAATTCTAAATTTATCGAATTGACATCTCTGTTTGTAACATATATACAAAAATATTACGTTAAGTAAACGTTATCATTCGAATGAAATTCTAAAAGAAATTTTGGAAATTTTTTCACTTAGTGCTCGGGTGCCTTAACTGAGATCTTCGGGCTATTTAAAAAAATTAATTTTTCCCGTCATACGCTAATTGAGTCCCTAGCCATAATTGCAATCCAAGCGTTATATGAGAAAATATGTATACAAAGATGATTGTTTGTATTAATTTCAAAGAAATTCATACTTGGCCGGTTAAAATGACCTACCGTAAGATTTCATTTTTGACAATAAATGAGGTTAACAACACATATGATGACATTTGGGATATCCAATCTTCAAAATTAGAGGTCAGTGTTCATGACCTTCAGCTATTATATGTATCATAAAAGGATCTCCTTTTTCAAAAGGTTATGCAAGCAATCATTCCCTTTAACCAAGCAGGTTGTCCAAGACTCCTTGTCTTGTCATCTATATGACACTGTAAATTGGTGCTCTCTAGTCCAATCAGGTCTCTATTCAAACAGTTTTTAATCAAGCCAAGTGGTGTATGGATTAGCTGAAGTTTACTATATAGAATACAGTTTAGATGATGAATATATATCCTTGTCATTCATATTTTATACGAGTCACAGTTAGATTATAATACACCAACTTGAAAATTCACCTTCTGGATATAATGAAAGTGATGATTTATTAATACCTCTTTTGACCTCTTTTATCAAAAATGAATGGGCATTAATATACTAGAATATTCCATTATTTTTATTCACTACACACCTTGGGAAAGTGCCAATGTGGTCATCATCAACACTCAATTACAATTTGTAATTGAAATTAGGAGACCATTCAGCAAGTCTTTAATTTGTCATATTAAGTAAAACACATAAGATCACTGCTAAATTTAATCTTCATGTGATGGAATGAGTCAATTTAATTAAAATCTCATGTCTTGCCACATTCCTACATATCTTACATAAAACCTAAACCCTTTCCAATTGGCATGACTTTCTTTCACTGCTTTCACACAAAAATTGTTGAGTGAGTTTAGCCATTTCCAGACTGGCAGGAACAAGGAATGACTCATCAATAAGTTGCATGTTCCCAATGCTTACTGACAGATGTATCTTTGCAACAAACACACAACTTGAACAAATTGCACAGTTGCCAACGACTTTCTTTGCCCCGACAACAGCATTAACTAATTCTGAGATATTTGACTGAAAAGTTTTAAAGTAAACACTCTTACCTTTATTGCTTTTCAACATGTCGATTTTCAATGCAGTGCTGCAATAAAAATAAAATAACTTATTATATATGTATTGTTCATCAATAATTGACCCAAACATACATTGTGGAACTCGCAGATTCCACTGTGTTTAAATAAATAAAACTCTAAATATATTCTTCTTGAATCAAAAACTATCTGCAACATTCCTTCATCTCTTCTAACCTTACAACAATTCTCTCATTTCCATGACAACCAAAATCTCTAATAATAAACGTTCAACAATAAAACAATATTCTTACACATGAAATTGATCAAATTTTTCTACTTCTACTTAGATTCAGTAGAAATACCTGTTCAACATGAAGCAAACCAACAACAACAACAACAACAACAACAAGAATCCGAGCCAAGAATGTATATGGGAGCCAACATCCCATCCAGGTCTTTTCGAATCCTTCAACAAATGACCGACGACTCGCAGTGATTTAGTGTAAATGCATAATGGCTCTTGTAAACCATTTTGTAAAGTAGGGCTAAAGGTATTGAAAACTGATAATTCTTTTTGCTAATTTAAAACTGTACTATAAAATAAAAATAATTTATATAACAATAATAATCTTCTAATTTCTGATACTGCTTTTATCAAGTCAGAGAAAGGGTGTGTTCTGAGCATATAGTTCAGTTTTTTTTTTAACTTTCATATATTTTTTGGGATTTTTCAAAATAGTTTTATGTGATGTAACAATTTATGATGCCAGTGAAATAATTAAATATTTTCAGAGAACATTTAAAAGCACAAAGCAATAATTGAAAATCTATGCTTTTGTACACTGTGACATAAATAATAGTCTTCAAGGCAATAAAGTTCCTTCTAACCTACATGTAGTAAATTTATTAATTAGAAATATTCTTACGTAGATAACACCGTTTATGCTAATTTGGTTCTAGTTTTTAGATGACCACAAATCGTGTTTTAGCATCACGAATCGTAGATAACCTTCAAAATGCTCAATTTTTGTGAAAATTACCTCAGTAAATCTCCGAAGAATTCCTCCCGTGTCCCTTCGACAAATAACTTGTTTCTTCGCTCCGCCATTTATCCTTCGGCGACCAGCGCAGACCGGCGTATGGAGCGCTTTATATGAATATTTCCAAACGTGGCCACGAGATGTCGTGCTTTCTATGCTAATGTTGCAATTTTGCATCGTTTTACAACAACAACAAAAAAATAAAAACGTTTTACTTTTTAAACATTAAATATTTATTTCCTACATTAAATCTACACCTGTATCTATCAAAACTTTACGTTTTGTCTTCACTTACAATCTGAATACAGCACCATAATCTCAAATTCTCAATTCCATTCCCGAAATCATTTTTGTGACAAGCTGAGTTTAGTTTAGTTAATTAAAATTAAAATATAATATAAAAAGTGATACAAAAATAAACATTCGATATACAAAATAACCAAAAAAAAACTTGGAAGTTTAACAGTTAATAAATTGGTCTCAGAACTCCGTGAGATTCAGCGCCTCAACTCAGCGGTAATTCACAGCTATCAGGACATAAAAAAGAAGCGAAAAAAGGAAAACTAAATACAAATTGATTGTGCGGTGTTGAGAGACTGCGCCGTTGCAGCGATTTGTGTCACATCTGCACACTATATCTTGATTATACGGCATCGGTGCACACATTTCATCACTATTGAGTTCTTGGAATTCCTTCCGCATCAAACATCCACGTCGGACTACAATACCGTCGCTTGCTAAAAGAATAAAACGAAATAAAAAAAGTTATTAATAAAAACAATAGAATACTCAAGAAAATATCTTGTGGGAGAAAAGTTGTGCAGAATCACGATTCAGAGAGGTTTTGTACGTAATAGGTAGCATCAATCATCAAGTCTAGAAAAAGTGTGGTTAGAGTTAAAAAGTCTGAAATTTGTATCTACAGTCGAGTTCACTTATAAGAGCACTGGGTAATAGGATCCGTTAGCTTTTAAGAATTGTTTTTTGGAATTTTTTATAATGTGCAACATGTGAAGCAAAAATTCTAAGATGACAACTAACAAATAATTATACAGTGGAACCCGTTTATAAAGTTTCTCAAGGCTTGAAAATGACGTTATAACCGAGTACCTTTGTATAACGCTTATATAGCTGGGGAAACAAAAAACGTTACATTATAACAGTTTACTGTACGGTACGCTATAACCGAGTACCGGTACGTTATAAACGGGTTCCACTGTAATAATAAAAAATGGCTAAAAAGTCCAAATGAAGAAATTGGTTGCCCTCGACTTAAGGGTAATGGAATTCCTAAAATTGATACAAAAAAACTGTCATATTAAATTATTGAATTATTCCCTGAAATTAATTTTTTCAATGCTCAATACAATGAGAGATAATTGAATTCAAAGTTTGCATTATAATCAAATACTGTAAGCTGTTATAAAACCTGTATTCCTGTCGTTACATTTAAAAATTATTTTCGTTACTTCTGACATTTTTTATTATTTTTAAAGAGTACTTATATAAGAGCCACATTCGGCCGTCCGAACTTCGCTCTTATAAGTAGACTCGACTGTTATCTTTGAGATGCTGGATCTATTAGGGTTAAATATAAAATTAAAAGAAAATAATCTTCTCACATCATATTATATCATGGTATTATATTATAATTTTTCAATATCATTATAATGATAACTAGCAAGCAGCCCATGCCACCCGAGCTTTTTGCTATAGTTTGCTGGGTGTTTCTATATACATGACACCCTCCCCCAACGCTACCCACAACCGCCCCCGCTTTTTGCTAGTGTTTATTGGCTTTTATATATTGACACTCACCCCCGCCCCCCACCCCCCACCCACACCCCCACACACATCCTGTCACTCTCACACTCACACTCCACCCCCACCTCTCACTCCTCGCCCCAATAATATTTATAATATTTTAAATAATATTAATAATAATTTTTTTTGTAATACTAAATATTTTTATGTTTTCGTTACTCATTCTTTCGAAAGCTCGACATAAAAAATTCTACTTTGACTCTTTATAACATTATAATTACATTCTATCTAAAATAGGATTTGCACTCCAGTTGAGCTCTACCATCTTAAACGATAATAACAATTATAATTATAGAGCTAGAGCAAAAATTATCTCAAAATTCTACCACTAGGTCTTCTTTAAGTTCACTGCTGGCATTAAACATATATTACCTGCAAGCAAGGACCTGAATAACATAAATACATTTGTCAATCATAGATGTCACAATATTATAACTTTAATCATAAATTGCACTTTACTTTCCCTTTAATTATGTAACATTTCCTCCAAAAAAAATTCAAAAATTCAAAAAAAAAAAAAAAATTAATTTAAAAAAAAATATATATATATAAAATACTTACTCTTAGAAATAACCTTTTTACACATGAGAGGTCTATTGTAGTAATCAAAAGGATTCACTGTTTTATCGCAATCAATCACACTAACATAATTAAGATGGAAATCTTCACCACATCCAGACCCAGGACTCGATGTGCAATCGTAGCAAATTATAGCGCCACCTGTATGCAAAAAAATATAAAAATTAATAAAAATTTTAATTTAGATTTAATTTTACCCAAAAACAACGAAAATAAATTAAATTCCTACAAGGAAAAATATTTGAAGCATAAACCAACCATCTGCGCATTACCTCATGCGCAACGAACATCGGAGTTCAATGATTGACGTTTATCTAAAAACGAGTGTTTTTTTTTTTTTTACATTTCTACGAACCTTGGGTTAAATTAACAATGATAAAGATGCAGATTAAACACAGTTTTCTTTCGTCCATCAAGTTGCTGCTTCTTTACGAGTCCTAACTTCTTTTATCCGGTTTCAGGTGGGTCAAATGCAACTAGGTGTGCAACTACCTGTGAAGAACACTCGCAAAAAGGAGGAATTTTACAGGATGTATTAAGCGATATTTGGGCTTGAAATAAATTAGAAATTATCAAACAAAATCATGTTGCACAATGGAATGTTTTATATTCCATCTGCCGGTTTCAATTTCAAAGTTTAAGTAAAGTAAACATTTTTATTTTTATACTTTTTTGTGTTTATGACGTCATTTTTGTTTATGAAATCATGAAATCATGAAATGCAGTTATTGATTCAACAATTTTTTTGTTTGTTTCTGTTTTTTATTTTCTATTTTTTTTTTATTTACAAGGGTAGAAATAGTAAAAAAAAGTTTTCTATTATTTTTTTTTTAAATGAAAAATTTGGTAAAAACTGTTAAAAGGGTTAGAAAGAGAAGTTTAATCTCTGGTTGTACGTGACTCGAGAAATTGCAACCGTCCATGTTACAGCGGCAATATTCGTCGCCGTGGTTTGTTCGAAAACAGTTTTCGCCATCTTCTTTCTCTCCTTGACTGATGCAGTCTCGAGTTACGATAGGCTGTTTGCCACCTTAGAAAAAAATAAATATTTCATTTGTAATAAATTCCAAAAAAAATAATAGAAAATGGTGTTTTAAGCTCTAAAATATTAAATATTAGGGTTAGAAACAGCAAAAATGACTTTTTTTAGTTACAAAAATACGAATGAAACATGATTTGAACTCAAAAATATTAAAATTTAGGTTTAAAAACATGTAGAAATTATTTTTTTAGTCACAATAATACTAAAGAAACAAGATTTGAACTCAAAAATATTAAAATTTAGGTTTAAAAACATGTAGAAATTATTTTTTTAGTCACAATAATACTAAAAAAACAAGATTTAAACTCAAAAATATTAAAATTTAGGTTTAAAAAAAAACTCATAAAAAAATTAAATTTTACTTCTCAAAAACATTAAAACATACATAAACTAATTTTTTCGCATAAACAAAACTGTTTTTATCGAAAAATTAAAAAAAAAAAATTAACAAAAAATATTAAAATTTTAACTCTACCAAACATGAAAAACAATTTTTTACGTTTTTAACACCCAAAAAAAAAACATGAGAACTTACTAAAAACAACATATTTCTTGCAAAAATACGGTTTAGGTTCCAAGATATCGCAATCGACCAACGGCAAGTTGCTTTTCACCGGATCGAAACATTCACCATCGTAGCCGGACTGACACTTGTAACATTTTATGCTAGAAACTGAAATTAATTAATTAATAATCTGTTCATAAACCACGACCACGATTAATACTCACCAGATGAAAGGTAAGATAGGATTAAAATAGGTGTAACCCACCTAAGTAATCTCATAATTCAATCCTTCCTTTATTAACACCTGCGACCGCGTTTCAAGGGCTAATTTCAATGCAACAAACTTTCGACAACGTCCCTCAATGGCGGCTTGAACCGGCGCGGAGTGATTAAGCGATCAATCTCAGGTGAGTTCGGACAAACAAAGTTAGAGGTTCCCAATTCTCAAACAGGAAATTCGTGACAAACTTCCAAACAAAGGAATTAGAAGTAACAGGTGGTTGATTTTAATTGTTTTCTAAATCTAACCACTAAAAATAAATAATAAAAACATTTTTTTTTTTAACCATATTATTTTATTTTCAATTTTTTTTTTTTTTATATAATATATTTTAAGATTTTTGTAAAGTATCATTTTCACTTTATTTTCAATTTTTTATTTATTTATTTTTTTTTTATATATAATATATTTTAAGATTTTTGTAAAGTATCATTTTCACTTATATCCTCCAATTTCTCGCGGGGAAAATTTTATTACGTCATAATTGAGTAATAAGATTTATTTTCAGGGATTGGTTGTTGATGAGTCAATTTTGTGAGTAATTTCACTTTTCTCATGAGTGAGTGAAAGGAAAATTAATTTTTATTATGTCTCAATATCCTTTGTGTAATGAGAAAGCAATAAATCCACAAGTTGCATAAGAAATTCCTCATTTTATTTCCAGTTTCTGTGACACTGTCTTAAAAATAAACACAAAAAAAAAAAACAATAATAAAATCAAGGAAATCTTTTAGAATAATTTTTTTTGAATTTTTATCATGCATTATGTGATTATTTCATCACTAAACATCAAAAAGTGAAAAGTAGTGAAAGTTTAATGTTTGTTACAAGCATCTGTCAAACACTGGCAAAATTTGTAATCATTTATATCTAAGCATTCTTCGAAAGTTGATCCTTTCAAGTCATCTTTCAAGTTGGTACAGTCGCGAGTTACAACTGTTTTACCATCTTTTAAATTAAAAAAAAAAAATAATAAAATAACCGGAAGTGAAAAAAATTATTTTCTGAGTAAAATTTTACCTGTCGTGTTGAATCTTGTCGAACACATGCTAGATCCGGGTTTCTGGGTGTCGCACTCCACCAAATTCAGTTTGGTCATATCGTTTTCAGCACAATTGGGATCATCTTCAGAGTTGCAGACGTAGCACTTAATTGCGCCACCTATTACATCAAAAAATTAATTTTTTTTTTTTTTTAATTAAAAATAATTAAAATTGCAATATTTGGATATTACCGTTATGAAACAAAGTCACAGCGAGGACGAGACCGATGAAGACCTTAAGCATCATTTTTGTGGTTTTGAATAGAAGCAACAAGTGATTTGATTTGGTTTTGTTTAGTTGTCGTTTGCTTCGACTACTTATATATATACAGTGAAGACGTATCGCTTGATTCCATTGTTTAATTGTCATAGAAAGCAAGGATTTTTCCTTATGTCTCAAATATAAATAACATTATGCAATACTGAAAGTGATATTTAATTTTAATTAAAATTTAAGGAAATGTACATATACAGTATTCTGTAAAGTGGAATGTTATTAATAAATGAAAAGTTGGAAATTTAATGAATGTTGGTTGTGTAAATGTTATTTCAAGAGTTTGAGTTATAATTATTTCATATTTTTAATGTTGTAGTAAGTGGTTTTTAAGACTTTCAACATTGTTGCAATCACAGTTTTGAATTTTTCATTTCATTTTTTCATTTTTTATTGTTTCAGTATCTGTTTTGAATTTTCAACATTGTTGCAACATTATTTCAAACTTATTTTATTGTTTCATTCATTGTTTTATACTTTTATTCATTGTCTTGTATTTTAAACATTGTTGCAACATTATTTCAAACTTATTTTATTGTGTCATTGTTTTACATTTTCACCAGTTTCAACATTATTTTAATACATCAATCAACAAAATTGTTAAAATAAAATTGAAACAATATTGAAACAATGTTACACCATTCCAATTTCCAACCTTGAGACAAACATTTTTGTGATTTCATAATCTCAATGACGTCATTTTTCAGTACATTTCCAAACCAAACCCACACAATACAATACCATATCCCCAAATAAAAACACACAACACTTATTCACTATTTACTCACTTTTATTACTACATAACTAACACTACTAGAAAATACATACACTAAACATCAAAAATCAAACATTTTTCTAACTCGACATCGTTGTCGTAGCATTATCGTCATCGACGTCATTATTACAACCATCACTATTACACTTACAAAACGACCCATCACCCACAGACCCACAGATAATCATCTGAACGTCTTCAGGCCCGCCAATCACCGAGCAATTCCGCGCCAAAATGGTTCCATTCACATCTAAAGAAATGAAAATTACAAAATCGAAACCTAAAACAAAACCGACAACTCTGATTTAAGATTACTGTTATAAACAGCACACGAATTGTAATAATTCTCCTGAATCTTCTCACAATCCATTAACTGTGACTCATTCGGATGATCGCAGGACGAATCCGCATCCGAAGAACAAACGTAACACATCACCGCATCACCTTAAAAATGAAAACAAATTAGTTTCGTTTTCGCCATTTTGTGACGTCATCACCTATGGGCGCGGAAAGAAGGACGAAAAGGAGAGCGAAAATCCAACGATTCATCTTATAAAAGTAGACTCAGAATGATATTTTGAAGCACTTAGTCGTCTTTTTATTTCGAAACTAGTGACTAGTGACAAACAAGATGCCTGCCTTTAGGCCTGAGTGAGTTCTGTAATTGTTTTCACACCGTCATTGTCTTTTCCAATAATCAGGTGACATTTTGATTACGAAATTTGTTTATTGACAAATAACCTGAATTTTATTACAAAAAGAAAAATTTCATAAGTAGAAGATGAAAATGTTGATCTTGTATTATTTTACAACTTTTGTTCTTTTTTTTGTTATATATATGTATAAAATATAAAATTCTCATTTTGTTGCTGTGTTTTTCTACCACTAGGTGTCTCGGTGCATAGTTTATATCTTACAAAATTAAATTTAGATATGAAAATAATGTCAAAAGCAAAAATAACTTTTCTTTTCCTTGAAATTATGATATTTTATGTTTAATTTTTTTAAAATTCTAAAAGGCAGTAAGTATATGTTGGGTGTGTTCGAATACAATAACTGCAATGACCGTGGTCATGGTTACGGTTATCAATCGATTCCGTTATCCACAATTAGTAGTTGTGTCTTTTCTTGATGTATTTCAATTTTGTTTGACAATTTTGATACACAGAATGGTCAACTGCATGAATCTCAGATTACAATGATAATCCTACTTGTAAACCTCTTGGAGGCAGCCATCTTGGATAACCACAATAACCATGATAAAATCTAATTGGTGTTGGGATTATAGTTATGATGATGTTACCAAGTGACCAGACCATAAGTTTTCAAACTATTCTACCCATGATCCTCCCGTGAAGGCAGCCATCTTGGATATTTTGATTTTGAATTATTGTGGTTATGACCAAGATGATCAGACCAAGAGTTTTCGAACACTTCTGGACGGAGTTTTTAAACACAGTAAATCTAAACAGCTGAAATTAAGAGTTAAGTGTCTAAGGCCAGTTGCACCAATGAAAGTTAAAGTTAACTAGAGTTTAACCAATGTTAAAACTATTGTTAAACTCAGCTTAAATTTTAACTTTTGTTGGTGCAACTGGGCATTAGACTCACATCTAACTTGAAGCCAATTTTAAACGTTTCGATTAACAGTGTGTTTCTGGACGGAGTTTTCGAACAACTAGTTGTAAGAGAGATGGATGTAGCTGTTCCAGTTATTGTTTGACCACGGGGTTTACAAACTCTCCTACCCATAATCCTTCTGTGAGAAATCAGCCACCTTGGATAACCATGATAATCATCTTGAATTATTGTGGTTATGACCAAAATGTGACAAGACTAAGGAGTTTTTGAACACTCCTTGAACAAAATCTTAATCAGTTTTAAAATGACTGGCTGTAACAGCAATGACCACAGTTGTTTCAGTTATTGTTTTCAAAGACACCCTTCACTTAAGATTGATTTATACTGCTTTTGATTGCTTATTTTGAGAAAATGAACGTGAAAAAAGCCATTAAAGCCACGGTAAACCAGGAGATTACGACTCCTTTCGGAGCTCCGTTGCAGTTGTTTCCATAGCAGGAGCAAGAGTAGCCGGTGCCCTGAGAGTGGCAAGTTTCGCTCGAAGAAGATGAGCTAGATCCGAAGTAGCTTGGGGATCCTGTTCCGCAGTCTCGAGTCACTATCCATTGGTCACCAGCTGCGGATGTAAGAAATAAATTTTTGAATATACAATATGGCATTTGGCATTTAGAAATGGTGGTTAGATTTTATTATAAAGTTTATGTTTAATAGTGTAGGACTTTTAGAGGGTTTTGGTGTTATAAATTGAGGTTAAACTGATTAAAAATTTTAATGATATGTCGAAAAGATTCCTGTCGAAAAGATTCCTGTCGAAAAGATTCCTGTCGAAAAGATTCCTGTCGAAAAGAATCCTGTCGGAAAGATTCCTGTCGAAAAGATTCCTGTCGAAAAGATTCCTGTCGAAAAGATTCCTGTTGAAAAGAATCCTGTCGGAAAGATTCCTGTCGAAAAGATTCCTGTTGAAAAGATTCCTGTCGAAAAGAATCCTGTCGAAAAGAATCCTGTCGAAAAGATTCCTGTCGAAAAGATTCCTGTTGAAAAGATTCCTGTCGAAAAGAATCCTGACGAAAAGAATCTTGTCGAAAAGTATCTGTTTTCCGAAAACTAAAGGTGTAATAAGACTACTTATGTGTTTTTTAAGTTAGGCCTAAAAACTAAATGTAATTTAAATATCAATTATCAAGAATAAGGTAAAAATAACTGGCAATTACCTTTAATTTTTTACTTTATTTGACATTTCTATGAATTAGGCTTAAAATTTATGTTATATTTGATTTTATGCTTATATGTTAGTTTTGATGACTTTAAACTTGATATTCATATTCATATTAATCATTAAATAGTACTGTTTTATTACTATTTTTAGTACCTTTATTAAAGTTTAATGCTAAAGGATATGAAATAATCTTTTGTTTTTATACATTTACTTTTTTCCTTTTGTTCATTTTTATCATCTTTCTAGTCAAATCTGGGAAATTTAAGCCTAAAATCACTTCCAAGTTTGTAATGGTTGGTTTTGCACAGTTAAAACCAGTTCTCCTAATTAAATTAGGCCATTTTTATAAGTGCATTACTCACCAAAAAAAAATTAAATTTAGGTCTCATTATTTCAGTCATTTTTAGCTGAAACATGCCTTAAATTATAATAGAAATAAAAAATGGGGGAACTCATCAACCAATACAAACATGACGTCACAGAAAGTGTGAAGGCCACTGCACAAATCTTTCCTGTATACTTACAACAGTACCTGATGAGGAAAATTGCAAGAGTAAGAAAATCATCAAATTAAATGAAAAATTTTCTTTTTCTTTTTCTTTTTTTGTGAAATTCTTTACAATGAAAAGTTGCACAAGAAAAGAAACCCACGTGTGTGGGAGGAGTTGTTTTAATTTTATGGGGTTTATCATGGGTTTTCTAAAGTGTTTTTTAGGTAATTGTTTAACTTTTAAGAGATTTTGAGTGATTTTTAGGAATTTGTTAAGAATTTTGTAAGATTTTGAGGATTTTTGAAGCTATTTATTGAGATTTTTGCAGATTTTGAAGTAATTGTTTAGTGACTTTTAAGAGATTCTAAGAGATTTGAATAGATTTGTTAGAATGTTTTGAAATTTTAAAGGTTTTGCACATTTTGAAAAAATTATTTAGTGGTTTTTGGAATTTTAAGTGATTTAAAGTGATTTTGAGATTATTTTATTTATTTTAACAAAGTTCAAAGCTATTTAAAATAAATAAGTAAAAAAATAAAAAAATAAAAATAAAAATAAAAATAAAAATAAATAAAAAAACCATTTTTAAATAAGTATAGCTTAAACTTTGTTAAAATTCGGAAAATCTAGGAAAATCTATGATTTTATCAGATTTTCAGATTTTCGATACTTTTTCATTTTAAATTCCCACCTGAGATTTAACCAGATTCAAACCAAACCTCACCAAATCACCAAAATTCCATCAAATCCCTTTTCATAATAAAATCACTTTCAAAAACATTCCACTTCAACTCACCTTCACAAAAGCCCCCAAAAAAAAATCCCCAAAGAGAAAAAACCAGATACCCACACCCCATCCCACAATACCCACAATACCCCCGACTCACTTTTATACGTCATTTTACTGCAAAAAGTAGACTGCGAGAACGATCCACCCTGCTGTCCAAACTGTCCTCCGTACTGTCCCCCGCCATACTGGTTTGGGTACTGCTGCGGGTACTGTCCTTGTTGTCCAAACTGTTGTTGTCCAAACCCTTGTTGTCCAAACTGTCCCGGCTGCTGCTGCTGATTGTTAGCAAAGTCACAATCAACCGACTGTCCACCCATCGTATTGTAATTAAATGGATCTCCACATCCCGGCACATATCTGCTGTCACATCGGTAACAGCGGATTCCGTCACCTGAAAAAGCAAACAAAATAAATAAATAAAAATTTGAAACAACAAAATTTATATTCTTGACTTTTCGACTTTTCGTGACCCAACTTGAAGGTTACGAGACATAACCTACTTTCCTTTCCCGTATTTTTCCTCAACTTCTTTTTATATTTCCTCCCCATTTCTTTAACACTCAAAAATTATTTTTTTTAATTTTATGTATTTATTTATTTATTTTTATTTGTTTGTTTTCACACAAACAACACGATTTTTCAATAAATATTTGTTTTTTGACTGATTTTTTTTTTTTTTTTTGAGATTCATTGAACCCATTTATTTTATAAGGTCAGCGCGGGAAACTAGTTTTGTGCCTCGAATTTACACCTGCGCACATGATCGGCCATATTTATTTCCAGGTAAAAACAGGGATACGCCTTTTATTTTTCAAAACTTACCTGTATCCAAGGTAATGGAAATTCAGTAATTTCTTTTGAAAAATGTCAATAAAACTCAACAAAACCAAACAAAAATTCACCTTTTTACCTTAAAACTAACTATAAAACATTTAAAAACCAAGAAAACAACTCACAAAACTGAAATTTAGGCTACTGAGCCCCTGGAAATGTATATTAAGAGATAAAAGATGCAAGATACTTACTGAGATCCAGAAATCCAGTGATTAAAAGTGAAACGCAGAGGAAATAGGCAGTCAATGACATCTTCGGTGTTGTTAAAGGTCTAATTCAAGTTTTACAATGTTTGGAATTGAATTGTCGACTCAGTAGTGATCAAAACTGAGACGCGGACGTATTAAAACCGAAGCTCCACCTTGCGTGACGCCACAACAACTACAAACGAGTTAGATATTGCCTTGGGCTCGTGAGTCGTGAGGGGACGTTGCATAATTTTTTTTTTTAACTTCCACGTTTCCACATAACCTTAGTTGTAACTTAACGGAATTTGCTGAGTTCCGTCGGGTTTTTTTTAATAGGATTAAATGAGTAATGATAAAATGATTTATTTCATGGACGATTGTGTGTTACTAGGCTTAGTTTTGTTTATGTTGTTGTTGTTGTTAGGTCGTGGACATCTGATAATCGATGTAAGAGGTCGTTGTTTTGCTGTTTGATGAATAAGTGAAAGGTAGTTACTAATTATGGTTATAGATTTATGGACAGTAGAGGGAATTTAGGAGATGTTTGAAGGTTTAATGAATTTCAAATAAAATTTAGATTTTTTTTTTTCCTTTTTTTTTTTTGAATAAAGTTTGATGCTAAATTAAAATTTTGTTAATAATTTAATCAAAACTTTTTTACGAATTTTTAGGTAATTTTTTTAATTTTATGTAAAAGTTTTATGTAAATTTTTTTAAAGAGTTGGATGCAAAATTTTTAAATTTTGCCACGAATTTAATATAAATTAAAAAAAAAAAATTCTTGACCTTTAACAATTTGAAATATTTGAACGTTAAAATCAAAACCATTTTAATGTAAATTTGAGAAAGGATACGGGAAAAAGGAAAAAAATAAACACATCCTGGCTTTGCACTTTCAATACAAATCCGCCATTTTATTTCTCATTTTTGACTTCAATCTATTACATAAAAAAATCACAAAAAAAACAACTTTTTCAATATTTATTCCACATCTAATGACGTCATTTCTTCACAATTCACTATATTTACATGCAAACTTCAAAATTCTTGTATAAAAAGCCAAAAAAAGTACAAAATTACATAACAGATATACGTATATATAAAAAAAAAAATCTCGTAACTTTATTTCATTTGAAAAACACGTAATTTGATATAATGATTGTAGCAAATCCCAAAGTGAGTTGCGACATGAGTGACAAATTCGAATAACTCATCTTATTTCCTCCATTGCAAGCGTCCCCAAAACACCTACAGTTGAACTCACCAGACGGCGTTGTCATACACATTTGACCCTCAACCTGATTGAAATCTTGCATGGCGCAATCGCGGACTACGTGATAAGTTCCGTCGCCGACTAATAGAAATACAAATATAACTCGTTAATAATGCTTTGAAAGTGGGGCAGAGAAAACAAAAGAAATTGAGAAAGTAATTGGAGAAATCGAGTTCATCAGTGTATATAATAAGACAAAATTAAATAAACTTTCGCTGATGAATGATGTTTTGAGGGGTTTCAATCATGTAAAATTTGAAAAAAAAACCATTTTGGTTACGATAAGAAAAACATGTTGCGATTTAACAATAACAATGATGGATTCTCTGTACAAGAGTTCTTTCTGGTTGAGATATTTACAAAACGTCTATACTACATGCAATATCTATACATGCAATAATACTGTATCTAGTTTTGTAACAATGGCAGATGGCGCTTTATTTACAGAGGTATGACATCATAAGTTTACTTTTGGTTGTAAATGTTTTAAAAAACTTACAAAAGTGACTCAAAAAAGTGAATCATTATTATGATCAAAGTGTTTAAAGACATTATCCTTGCTTTTATTTTATAGTTTATAAACAATACCTGGTGTCTGATTCATAAAATAAAGACATAAATACCACATTTTCTCAAATAACGCCTGGGTTGCAAATAGGGCGTGGGTCTCAATTAACGCACTTCCGAATTCGTTAAAAAAAAACCTTCAAAACACAAGTTTTAACTATTTGACTATTTTGACTACGTACAGTTATACATATAGCAGTTCTTAAGAGTGTTTTAGCATTGCTTTTAGCAATGATAATGTTAATGATAGAATCAACATTCAACACCTTTAAATAAGGGATTAAAATGTAGAAAAATTTTGGGAAAAATAAAGTTCGCAAATAGGCCACGGGGGCGCTATTGTGATTCTTTGACACTTTTGAGACTCACACCCCTGGTGAGAAATACAGGCAACTTACTTCGCTTGGTTTCCTTCTTACACATGTTGGATCTGGTAAATTGTGCAAAAAGTCTTGCATCACAATTAACCATTGGAACATTTACTGGGAAAAATGGATCACCACATGATGGATCATGCCTTGAATTGCACACATAACACCTCACACCATCACCTACAGAAAAAAAAAATCAAAACATACATTAAATTAATCAGATAATGATGGTAATTACAGATAAACTACTACTTTGAGTGCCCACCAGCATGTCATGACTTTTGTCAAGGTCATTATAGAATTATGAAATTATTTTATGACTAAGTAAAGTCAACACAATGGGTTTGTCCTTCTATTAGCATGTAGCACTGGGTCATTTTGACAGGGAAATAACCTTCAAGAGCAATATTTTCAGTCTTTTAAGAGTCAAATTCAATCAAACCGTAAGGAACATGACAGGGCTTTTTCAGTGATGACTATGAAAATGAAAGTTTTTAAGGATTGAGGCTGAAGCAGAAAATCCAATTAGAAAGATGTAGAGCATGGCAGGATTTCAGCTACTGTATTTTTGATTTGTAAAAAAATCAACTTACAGTATGGTAAATTTATTTTAATACCGGTATTTTTAAATTAAATAATAATTTATAAAAATATTTCTAATTTTTCTGTAATAATATCAATTCTTAATCTAGAAATCTTAAAATGAATCTAAAAGCATGAAGTCAGTCCTTTATATAATACGGTAATTTAAGAATGATGAAATACACATCAGGCGCCATTTTAACTTAGTGACGTCATCAAATTACCTTATTGGGGGAATTAAAACGCATTTTAATTCATAATTGGCTCTTCCAAACTTGTAAAGCTGCCAAACAGGTCACAAAATGACAACTTTGACTTACTGTCGAGAAGTGACGCCGAGTTTCGCCAACTCTCACTATGCGGCGACACTGGGAAAATTCATTACGGAAAAGGAAATAATATAATGGCTAACATTCACTTAACGTTAGTAGTCGCTGAGCTGCACTGATCAACTCTTTTTCGTCTTTTCCATAATAGATTTCCGTACGTCTGTATATTGACAGTTGGCGTAACTTGGTATCACTTGTCATAACGTGTGGACAGTAATAGTAATTAATTTTGAAAGATTTTTGTAGTTTTCAACAATTCCATATCTAACACAAAATTCCACAAATAT
This sequence comes from Geophilus truncorum, assembly GCA_034695745.1. Taxonomy (NCBI): domain Eukaryota; kingdom Metazoa; phylum Arthropoda; class Chilopoda; order Geophilomorpha; family Geophilidae; genus Geophilus; species Geophilus truncorum. Next base: position 2,537 of record JAQFZP010000682.1, on the reverse strand, counting down.
AAGTTTAAATTTAAAATGAAATGCTCTTAACTCTCCTCCAAAACAACTTTAGAGTGAAGAAGCACACTTTGGGCGCCATTTTGGAGTAGTGACGTCACAAAACGACCTAATTAGTTGATTCAAAACAAAACAATTCCTAATTAACTTTTCTAATCCACAATTAAAAGTTGTTTTGCTCACATTTCAATCTCATAATAGGAAATATAAGACCACCTGGGTCACTTTATAATCATTTCACTGTTATATTGAAAACATCCTGTGTATTTTCACTCCCAGAATTCATCATCAACGCTTTATTTGCTTTCAAGAAATAGATTTCGGTCTCAGTGAGTGGGATTTTAATAAAAGACAAGACGTTGTGTTCTTTCACGCAGAACAATATTGTCTCATAACGAGGCCAGGAAGTTAGGCTTCGTTTTCCAGTTGCGCCGCACCACCTTTTCTCCATTCATCTCATCCCATTATTCCTCGCCCGCCCCCCACTCTTTTGCGGCGTAAAATGAATATTAAGAGGAAACACCACTTGACATTTCCCAAAGGCTGTTAATTAAGCTTCTTTTTCCTTGCATTAATCATCTAAAATGAAGACAAATCCGATTTAAGTAAAGAAAGGGTTAGTTGTGATGGAAGAAATAAAGGAAGTGGATGGAGAAATTGATATTTCATGGTCTATTTGCTATGTATTTGCATCTTAAAGGGAATGTTAGGGCGTGGAGAGTTGGGAGATAATGGAGATTAGTGTTGAGTAATGTTTGATATGGTGAGGGGTCAGTGGGGAGGTGTTTTATTTATGGGATGTGTGGTGGTGATAAGTTTGAAATTGATAATTGTATCTGTGGTTTGAATTTTGTCATGTCATCAGAATGACCACAAATGACTTGATGGTTGTTTAAGGTGGATTTAATGCATTTGTGTGAAATTGAAAGTTACTTTATTATTTAAGTTAGAAATTAATAGGATTTGCAAATCTGATGGTATTTATGGAAGTGTAGTGATAGTTTGTGGTGTGTCAACAAAATGGAGAGTTTTGATTAAAGTTATATAGAAATGTCATGAATTTTATGAACATGTGTGGCAAATGGCATTAAAAATTAAAAAGTGATTAAAATTAATAAACAATTTTAAAATTTAGTTAAACTATTTAGTACTTTACTAAAAAAAGTAAAAATGTCATTAAAATCATCAAATTTTCATGTAAAAATGTTTCTTCACAAAAACATCAAACGTTTTGATGTTTGATGTTTTTGTAATTTAAAAAAAAAATGAAGTTTTGATGAAGTTTTGATTCAAAACTTCAGTTTTTTTAAATCCATTCAAAAATTCAAAATTAAAGTAAAACGAACAGATTTTTTGTTAAAAAAAAAAAGTTTAAAAATTTACAAACACCACAAAAAAAAACCTCCTAAACCCAGAACCACACAACAATACAAAAACTCAACATGCATCAAAAGCAAACAAAAAACAACATTCACTTACCTTGGGGTATTAATTCGGAAATGAAAAACACAGCTAAAAAGAACAGCCTTGCAGTGATGTTCATCTTGTTTCTATAGCAACCAAGATGACTAATCCAAAATGCAAAAATCTATTTTCTAGAAAACTGCAAGTAGTGATCTTTTGTTGACTTTTCCTGGAGGAATTAAGTGCTCCTCAGCTGACCCTCAGACTGTGCAGCCCTCCTGGCCATGAGATACATCTTAAGTTAAGGACTTAGACCCCACCATAGTTTGCCACATATAAACAGGGCCTGACATGCGCAGTAGGTGATGTGGAAAAGTGTGAGAGAATATTTTTCTTCTTACCACTATTGCCTCTGGCTAAGAACTTATCTGATGTTTTAGTAAATAGATTCTTCCTTTTTCTGCTTCGTTAGGTTTAAGTATAAAAGTCGATGAGGAAATTGAATTTTTTTTTTTTAATTATTATTATTTTTTTTTTAATGTTGATCTTTTAAATTTTTTCTTTTTTTTTTTTAAAGTAAAAATTTTAATTTTTTTTTTAATGTTTTAAGGTTTGGTTTATGAGCTAAGTGTAAAATAAGACGAATGTTAAGGTGTGTTTGGGATTTAATGGCTGTGTTTGTTTTATTTTCTTTTGTTACAATTGTTCTAAAACCGATTTGCAGTGTGGGAAATGACTGCTATTGTCTTTTTTGCATGCAAATAAAAGACATTTTTAGTTGGTTCATTGATCTATTTTTTCTTAAATTTGGTGCTGCATGCAAACATTTTCATATCAGTAATAAGATACAGTGGAACCCCGATATAACGTCATTCGTCGGACCGGCTAAAAAATGACGCTATAGAGGGGCTCACGCTATAAGCGATCAAGTTTTAAATAGCCAATGCTACGTCGGGGAAAAATAAAATTGACGTTATAAAGGGGTTTACGCTATATCAGAGTACGCTATATCGGGGTTCCACTGTATAAATAAATTAGATCTGATGAATTATATGGCAGAGTATTTCAAGTTGGGTCGCATGAATTATTATTATTTATTCTTGTTCTAATAAATTTTTTACTTTTGCAGAGGTTTT
>JAQFZP010000681.1:0-28891 GCA_034695745.1 Geophilus truncorum | reverse complement strand
TTCTCAAATCACTTCTGTTTCATGTGGAAAGGCTAGTCCTTGGTGCAAGGAGTTTAAAAGATATCGCATGCATAGGTTCAGCTCTGATAGATTAGTAAATGTGAGCAAAAAATTATACTTAAGTCATTTGAAGGTCATCTGGAGGTCATTTGAAGGTCATCTGGAGGTTATTTAAAGGTCATCTGGAGGTCATTTAAATCTCATCTGAAGTTCATTTGAAGGTCATCTTGAATTCATTTGAAGGTCTATTGAAAATCATTTGAAAGTCAATTTAAGATCTTATTGAGATAAAGTGAGTGTATTGCTTTATCATTTAATTTTTGAAATTGAATGAAACAAAAAGAAATAGATTTAATTTTGGCTGAAAAGTCCATTTCTGGTGTTAAAATTACAGACCAATTACCATTCAAGTTTCATGCGAACGATTCGGACACACTATCATTGCCAAATTAAAGAAGTCGAGGCAGAGGGACAACTAAGAATCGCAAACAAAAAATTGGTAATGGAAAATACTTTTTGCCGACGATCTGCCGTCAAGAGCTCTGCTGCCAACGAAACTATAAAGTAAGAAATGTATTAAATATACTTTTAAGATTATTAAATTGGACTACACAGCAAAGAAAAAAATGTGTCTTTTTCAAATTGAAAAGTCAATTTTCTGAAATAACAATAAATAAAGAAAGAAATAAATAAAATGTTCAAAAGCTTACACTATGTACAAAATTGCAAAATATACTGGAAGTGACGTTATGACTGTTTTCCAACAGCACTTCAGTTAATGCCCTGGCTTTTGCAGATGGAAACAGTTAATGACATCTATATAATTCAATAAATAAAGAAACTCTCAGTAAAAAACAGTATATATTTAAATTAAAAAGAAAGATCCACTGTGCAAACTATAAAACGTTATAACATTTTGCAAAAACGATAACTCAATGAAGAATTGCGTTTAAGAATTACCATTTCCATGTTACTAATAAAAACAATAAATGGTTTATTCTCTCTTGTGAAAAATCTTACAAGTAATTGGAACAAGCATTTCTTTACGTACCGGTAATCAATTTCTTTGCAACCGCCTAGCATTCATTCTTTCTTTCTTTATCGTTATCTTCACAACAAGTGTATAATTTCTTTTTTTTTGCATTGATGTAAACAATAAAAATCAAAACAGCGAACATTACTTTTGAGAGAAAAGGGGATGTATTAAAACAATAAATCGTCGACTGCCATTTTAACGTTTCAACAGTAAAGAATAATAGGGGTTTTACTTTGTAATTGTAAATTTCTTAATCTCTTATCACTTTGCAACTAACAACTTTACTTGGGTTTGGACCTACAAATCACTTTTCTCAGTTCAAGCAGGGGATGAGTTCCTGATGATGATGTATCAAATACAGTAACAAACAGTCTGCTCTTCAACTACGAGGAATAAGAGAAAGATGGCGCCATCACTTGAGCTGATTTCCACCGACTTGTGTAAGTGACGCCGTCGTATCATAATAGAATGCTTTCGGGACAAAACCTAAAGAGGCACGTTCGTCAGCCAACTTTAATCCATCTGTCGATTGAATATTCCAATGCTGCTAACCACCTGAAATGAGATAAAGTACGGTACCGGTAGATAAAATATTTAACCATTTGTTCTTAGTTTACTGACTCTAGTCAATGTCTCACCTTTTCTTGTCTGTTTCATTTTCTGCGTGGAAATAAAAATGTCGAAATTTTGGTTCAGGAGGCACTGCCTCGAACGCGTACTTCTTGCCTGCAATCAGACACGTCTGCACGCGGTAACCATGGAGATGGATAATACCTGTAAAACCAATTATGGCCCACACATATTTAACGCACGCATTAAATAAATTCAATCTTTATCCGTTTCCTACCCAACGCCGACGAAGCATTGGCGTCCATATAGATGTAAATGCAGCCATCTTTGAGAATGCAATAGCGTCTTCGCCACGTCTTCCACCGTAAACCTAATTTCACCAAGTACCCCTGGCAATTAGGGTTGGCAAGAGCCGTCGCTGCCAGAGAGAGATTATTCGTCGTCATTTCCATCCACAAGTCATTCTATTAAAAAAAGAAAGAAAGAAAGACAGAATGTGAAAAAGTGAGCTACCGTACCGTAATTCGCTTCCTATCTATCCGTGTTTAATGGTGTGTCAGGTTTCTTTTGATATTTATGAAGTGGAATTATGTTAAAAAAAACTAATTTCTTTAAACGATTACATCTGCTCTTTTCTCACATTTTTTGCTCAATAGTTCGTTTTAAAACTGGATTTATAAAATATTCTATTTTAAAATTTAAAATAGAATACCGTAAGTATAAGTATAAATATAAATTCCAGTGCTGCTAAATCTTTCATTTTCCTGATTTGCTAATAATATAATTTTGAAAATGTCATTTAAAGCTCTGCATCTGCACTTATTTCTTCCATTAAAATAAATTACCTGTGCTGCGCAAGTCGCCGCTTGGTCCATCAATGCAGCCCAGCTAAATGTTGTTATCAAATATGAAAAAAAAAATTAATAAGAAAAATGATGAAATGTGTGTTGCACTTACCAATTCATGTTTTCCTCATTCTCTGCGGCAAAAAAATGCGTAGAAGAGCCAAACTTGGTGATCTTGAAACTAAATTGTTTGGCCGCATCTCCGCATCGGCTCACCGTGTAATTTACCAACGCAATCGCACCAAGAGGATCACGCGACTGAAATGGATAATAAATCACACCTAAGTATCAAAACAGAGTCGACGAAAACACGAAACTTATTATTTCTCAACTCAGAAATTAAAATTAAGTATGTGAATGCTGATACTTCTTAAAGTGAGGTCGTGATCTCAATTTACATTTAACTTTGCTCTACGACTGCGATAAATATCTCAGATGAACATAAATCAAACCTGAACAATTAATTTTTAAAAAGCAAAGGAAAAGGTCAGACGATAATTTTCCTAACCTCTTTTGCTTTGTAGTAATACAAACAATTGTCCTGTTTGAGGACAAACCATCTACGATGCCATTTCTTTGGTGCGATGCCACCCAGCCGAAAGAGAAACCCTAAGCAAACTGGTTTCTGACGTCCGGGGTCGGTGATGATAGGAGCAAGAACATGGCAAGTACGTGCCACGTCCAATTGTAGCGTATCCGTACCTGAAACATAATCATATTTTTAATAAACAAAAATATCTTAAGTTCTTAAAGCACCAAACAGCTTTAATGCAACTAGGTGCACAAACCTAACTTACCCGCATGAGCAATTTTGACCACTTCCGAATGAGAAGCATCGACCACCCTGTTGCCATTAACTGAGATGATGATATCACCGACCTCCAAGCCACTGGACTCTGCCGGTGTACCTGACAAACAGCACAAGCAAAATGACAACCTTGTCACACCAACCGTGTCATCTTATTAAACCTGGTTCGATAGCAGAAACAACTACTGGACGGCTTCCATGGATGCGGAATCCAAATTCACCAGATTTTCTCTGCACAATAACTGTTTTATCGCTATCTAAAAATCATCAAATTATTAACAAACAAACAAACAAACAAATAAATGTAAATAAAATTAGTAAAAAAGTTAGTAAAGTTAATGTAGTTAGTGTTTTTAAAAAAATTTACCAAACGTTCTATTTGATAGTCTTTTGTACATTTCCAAACTGGACTTCCTGTGAACCATGCGGTGAGTCACAGCCTGGTAACGTTTCTTGAATTCTCTCTCTGAACCCGTAGATTCGAGTGATTCGGTTCTTTGTAAAAGACAGGGCTCGCTTTTTGTCAATCCTGCCTCTTGGGACTCTATCAGAACCAAACGTAAACAACTTAACACGAGACAATCTTAGCTCAAATCAATTTGAGCCTTTAAAGTTCAAGTAGTAGTAGTAGTAGTAGTAGGGTTAGTTAATCTATAATACATTGCAGCTGAACAAACATTTGTCATTTTCGGCTCACCAGGTAAGGTCAGCTGAGGACTCCACACAGTCAGCTCTTCGTTATCTCCAATGTAAATCCAGACAGACGAATGGTAACTTTCAGCATACACTCCTTTAATTTCAAATTAAGATATTACTTGCTTAAAAGAGTCCATTGACTTTAGGGTCTGTATCGATTTATTCACCAGAGTCCTCTTGGTCCTCCTCCATAGCGATATCTTGAACGCTGAGTCGTAAAGATCCTTGCGAGCCGGTGGGCATCATGGGGCCCTCGAAAAAGACGGGCGTGTCACCTGGCGATCGTCGCAAGAGGGACTCTAGACTGGACGGACCGGAACTGGTCAAGTAACGGGCGTGAGCAGCCAATTCGGCCAGTTCGGCAGCTGAAGGTGATAAATCGTGATCGCGCGATGATCGTCTCGATGAGGTCAAGTCCCGGAGAGAGAGGCCTCCGCTCGATACTGACGTGCGAGGCGAAAGGTCGTGTTCGTGCGAACGACGGATGTCTGCGCTCAAATAGCGCTCTGCCAACGCCTAAATAGAAATAAATACATTTCAATTTAACAAGAATATAAACGAGAATGAATTGGAAAATTAAAATTAACCCAAATAAATTTGTTTACAAACAGTTTGTTTCAATTATTCCAAACACGAATGTCGACCGGAAATCCAAAAGTGACCCTAAAAATGATGTGGCCAAGCCTTTTCTATTCACCAACTGCTACAGCCGATTACCTCATTATGTTCTGCTTCGACTGATTGCCTGAGTCGCTCCCCACAGTGCGTGCACAGAACTTTAGCCATCTCGGAGAAATCGATTTCTCTTTCGGGAGTTCGGGTGAGGAGCCGGCGTCGCGCTTCGAGACGAAGCAATTCCGTCGTGTCGCTGATGGTGCGTCGAAACTCCAGTGCTTTGCGGTCGTGTTTGCGCGGTCGGCCGTCACTGTTCCGTTCTGGACTCGTCGATGAGCGACTGTCGTGATACATTTCGCGCGAAAAACTATGCGAGCGCTCCGCCCGCGATCTCCATTGCGTCTCGGGACTCTCGCTGTAAGCTCTTCGCTCGGAGCTTCGCCGAAGGCTTTCTTCTATGGCCAATTCGGCTGACCTGCGATCAAACGGAAGGAAAAAAAATAATTTGCCAATAAAACGAAACAAAAAAATTCAAATAAATAAATTACTGTTTTGTAATGATTAAAACAATTCCAAAAAGTGTAACAGCTGTTCCTCAAATTACTCGTTGCTTCAGTGGCAATTTTTACTTAACGGTTCATGCACGGGAAAAATTTTAATTGGTAAAACGGTTTGAGTAAACAATCAGCAGACAACTAAAAATTAATTACATTTTTTAGAAAAAGAGTTAGGTAATTATATTGTAAAATCCTGCATTGCAAGAAATTATTTAGAATTATTCACAGAAATAAGTTTAATAAATTTCTTACAAGTTTTACCTTGTTTTTTCTAATCTGACCACCTCTTCAGGAGGATCAGGTGCTCTCGGTTTCTTAATGAGGCCACTTGTTTGTTTGGGAAGAGGAAATTCCATTGACTTGGGTTCGCTTTCTCCTCTTTGAGGCCACACACATGTAGTGGGCATATCTTCACTTCGTTTATGTACTGCCCCTTGCTCTTCCATTCGCTCATTAGACGTTCTTTTATCCTTTTTCCCATCTTTGCGCTCTCCCTCGACCGCCATTTTCTGCTCTTTATCTCTTTTCTTATCGTCTAAGCAAAAATCGGAATCGGGACTTAAACTTCTTCTCGTGTATTTGATATCTTTTATAAAAGGTTTAGGAGGAATTTCGGGTTTTTCTATTCCTCGCGACATTTTTTTCTTTTGAAAAATGGATGATTCTGACAAGGGCTCGTTATCTCCTTTGTGGTGATGTCGTCTCGATTTGTGTTCGCTCGCGCCACTTCCTTTGCCAACGAGATCCGTTTCCAATTGTATTTCCAAGGTAACCCGGTGTTTCTCTTGCGGCTTTGTTTGCTGATCCTTCTGTAAACTTTCGAACTTAGCGACACGTGAGCGCACACTACTATCTTCTTCCGACAGAGCGTCAGAACTGGCAGTGTCTTGTCTCTTCACCTCGTCGTCAACTTTTTCTATTTGTTCTTGTTTCAAGAGGATTGATATTTGATGATTGTTATTGTCGAAAACGGAGTTCACGCTCGACCTGTGAGCAAAAACCTCGATCTCACTCATCCCACTGTCCACTGTATAGCTACCGGAAGTGCTACTTTCCACGCTGGGAGATGTAGCAACCGAGGAAACAGATTCTCGCAAAACTTCAGGAATAACTGAAATTTCTTTCATCGAAAACACGAGTCCTTCGCTGCCATCTCCGCCGATCCCCAGCGATTTCTCCCTTCTCCGGGGCAAACTTAAATGAGTAATGTCAAACGAAAATGTTGGTTTTTCGTCCGAGAACTCCGGTGGCGGTAAAATCGTGCCGGATGATCGGCGGTATCCCTTTTTCAAACTATCAGCTTCAGAAAATTCATTAGCCGTCACGTAATCCTCGGAAGTTGAAGATTTATTCGAATCCGTGCGCGATAAATCGCTTTTGTTATTAACTACCGATCTGTCAATCACTTTATCGAAATCACCCGATTCAATTTCAACAAAATGACCGCTCGATGTCTCGCTTTCCGGTGACGTTAAGGCGTCCTTTGTCTTGCTTTTAACAGCGCCCAAATTCATTTCCTCCTGCGGTTTCATCTTGTCTGCACGCCGCATCGGGGACGGCGTCGTCTGTCCATCACTGTCCAGAACATCGATTAAAGTGTGCGAATCCTCGCTTTTTACCGACCCGAACTCCGTGTCTGAACTGTATGCAACCGTGCGATCGATTTCCAACGAACTCGCTCCCGATTTCTCCGATCCGCTCCATTTGCACTCGTCAAGAATCCCATCTTCGCCTGTTTGCACGTAGACCCTCTCCTTGGACGACTGTCTGTGTCTGTGTTTACTTTTTCCCTTGTGACTTTTTCCATCGTCCTCCTCTCGTTTTCCATTTTTACTCGATTGTTCGGGCGAAACCGGGAGCGAAGAATGGTCGGTGAGAGAATAGTACTGACTTTCGCCACTCGGGGTTCCACTGCTGACGTTGTCTCTCAAACCAAACAACTGTCGCTTCTTCACCGATTGGTTGCTCTCTTCAGAATCGGTCCTCTTCACCGTTTCCTTGCTACCGCTCGCTCTAAAAACAGCTTCGTCTGGAAGCAAAGGAACTCTGGGTTTGGCCCGTGAATCTTGAATTCGTTCGTGGTACATAAGCACGGGTTCGCTGTCGGATTTGCCCAGACATTTACCCTCGTCGGGTAATTGCGTCTCCGTCATTTGTTCCCTCATTTGTAGCTGTCGTCTGACTCTCGCTTCTTGTTGCCGCGTGATCACGTTTCCCTCCGAGGGCATTTTAGCCAATATTTTATGCACCGTTTGACCCCTAATTTCTCCTTGCCTCGGCTGAAAATTAACCAATATTTCCTTTTGATCTCCCTCACACACCCGTCGTCTCAACTTATCCAGGATTCCCTTCTGATCGATGAGCGCCGTTCCTTCCAAACTGTATAATCTCAACTTTAAATCCGACTCCTTCAACTCTTCGCACTCTGTGTCGGACGGGATTTTCATCAACTTCTTCATCTTGTTGGGCGATTCAACGGCCAGCTCTGCTCCGTCCAGCGCGTATCCTGCAGCTCTCGGCGAGAGGGTCAAGTAAGCTGGCAATAGAACCTTGCCAGTAAACGTGATCTCGGTCTGCGTGGCCTGCGTCTTCAACGGTTTGTGCGATTTGGCCACAATCATCGATTGATGACCGACCGATGTCATCACATCCAAAGACCGAATGCTCGCCACTCGTCTGTCAATCATGTCTTGAGGCCCTCCGCGTCTCACACCGATATCTAAAAGACGTTCCTGAGATTTGTGTTTTTCCGGTGAAGTAGTTCTGCGGCCGCTCGGCAGACACGTCATCGAAGTGACGTGTCCATCGTCGAACGATGAAGTGCCGGCGACCGACTGGCTCCGCGCGAGAGACGCGGAGTCGAAACTCACGTGCTTTTGGCGTCGTTCTTCGTAGTACATGGCTTCGGGCGTCTTGGCCTGCTGTCGACGCAGCAGAACCGTGTTTAATTCGGTCTGAATGTTCGCCAAAGCCAAAGGTCTCGTGCTGACCACATCACTGCACATCGACGGCGACTCGTGCGACCTGAGGGTAAGTTGAGTCGGTCTGTAATACGGCGCACCGTCCATGGGCAATGCAATGTCGCCCGCTTGAGTTACCGGCAAAATGTCGGATTTTGGCCGACTTCGAAAAGGCCTATTTACACTAAGATCACTTTCAGGATATGTATATCTCTTTTCCAGTGTACACAAAGCTCTTGGTTTCCGCAGCAACTCGTAATCCTCGTCCCGAACCACTTCTTCGATCGGCTGCCCACTCGGGCCGTCTCTGTCGTGCATCGAGGTGCCCGTCATTTTCACCTGCTGAACACTCGGCGATCCGTCTTCCGCGGCCAGATTCTCGTCGCTCGACATTTTGCTCTTCCTTACACATGATGGCAGAAGGAGACTCCGGTTACACGATTTCCAGTCCTGATTTGGAATGCAGCCGAAGAAACGGCGCGAGTGGGAACTCTCGATGGCATTTACTTCCTTGCTCGTAATGCAATACTGCTCTCGAATGTCTTCTCTCGAGTAGAGTGGGGTGCTCTTCTTGTTGCTGCGCAATTTCTTCCGACCCATGACCTCGTCATCAGACTCGTAGGCAACGATATCCAGTGTCAGGTCCACCTATAAAACGGAAATGAAAAAAATCATATTTTGCATGCAAAAATCATTTAAATGCAGTAAAAAATATTTCTGTAAAATTAAACAGTCATCGCGGGATAATTCAATCTTCTGCAACGCCTTCTCAATTCCGTCAGCATCATCTTACTCATTAACGAGACGAGCACGAAAAGCCACTTGGGACAAATGGATTGTCGCGATCACCTTTTTACGACTTTATTTACGATTACTTGTACCGCATGAGACGTATTAATAATAAATATATCCGTCTGCATTGCTAAAACCATTTAACCAACAAATTAAGACGAAACATGAAGAAATAAAAGCATTTCTTAATTGATGTCAGTGCTAATTATAATATTTAAAGTAAGCCACAAGGAAATGAGAAAAGTTTCGAAGCATTTGCTTCAACATGTTAAATATATATTAAGAAAATAAATTGAATGATTCTCACCTGAATGCTCGCATCTACGAGGTTGAGTGAGGACTTGGAGGCGAGGACGGTATCCCTGGAGCCGAGGGTCAGACGGGAATTGCCCAGAGACCCACCTATGGAAAAAAAAAGTGCAGGAAGAAGGCAAACAAATAATGCATCAATGCTCGTTTCGATCACAGACTAAATTCCACCTAAAGTGATTACTGTTTGTATCGCTGCAGTTGCCTAATATCGTAGACTTTTCCTTAAATATCGTACGGTACTTTAAAACATTTTAAAGAGTTAAACTTAAATCTATAAGCTCTTAACAAATTTTTTATTTTTTATTTTTTGCCTTATATTGGAAGACTAAAGACTTTCCCGACTGCTTAGGCTTTTATTTCATGCTATTAAAAGAATGCACTCGTGTGGAAATACCACCGCACATTTCTTTTGTCATCCTCGAGAACTACTAGAAGTGGATTTGGTTTTACCATTGCTGATAAAAGAAAGAAGAAAAAGAAAAGAGCATTTTCTCCCAATTTTCTCTTCTCCACCCACTCGCTCAACGTGACATTTTCACATGTTTTATTATGGATGACGGAAAATGTCATCATTTCATTCTTAGGCGACTTAACTGTAGACTCAGAGTCGTAATCTTACTTTTAAAGAAATGCGAAAGCATCATAAATCTGTTCTAGTCGTGGATTAGCAAATGGAAACAAATGCACACGTTAAATCAACTTAATGCGTGCCAAGGTGCAAGCAAGACAAAGTTAAAGCTAAAACCTAAAATTAATATTATAACTAAATAAGAAAAAAATTCCATCGAACATTTCATTTGTGGTATTAAAAAAATCTGCGCTAGATTGAAACGCAACTGCAATTTTTATTTTCATCTACAAAAATCTTGTTGCCCCGAGGTGATGGAAATGCATCGAGCGAAGATGAAAATGAGATTCGCATCGAAATTAGTTGAATCCCCCTCAAACACGAACCAGCGAGCGCAAATATCGAGTGCTGGCAAATTGCAATCATAATAAACCAACCTTATTTTTAACTTTTAACGTTAAAATAACATTACCATACTAATGTAACAAAATTGCATCAACTTTTACCTCTACTCGAGTCATCTAACGTCTGATACCAATCTTTCATGAGGTACATAAACACCATAGACATGTTTACCTGCAAAACGAAAAGAAAAAAATAAAATAATCAAGTAAATGAAGTACAGTATATTCTAAAATAACGATTTAGAGTACAAGAAAGAAGAAAATACTGCGCGTCAACGTTTTCTACTCACCAAAATAGCCAAGAAAACTTTCAACTGAATTAAAATCACGTTTCCCAATGCACAATGTGTATTTCTTTTGTGCAACATGCATTTACCGTGCAGATCCACACCTTCCTCGTTCTTCTGCCTCAGAGGAAAGATGTGTCAGCAAGAAAGAATTCTGTTGGGTTTTTCAGGCACATAACATTTCTTTCCCCCTTTTGCTTTTAGTCTGTGCGAGCCATCAAAAGTGCAACAACATAATGGCTTTGCTTGCACCTGTTCTTAATGCTGCCTCCTTCGTATCACGTGTTGATAACTAATTTCGTGACTCAAGACGATATAACAAATGACTGAACTCGTGATACGAATTGCAACATAAACAAATAAAAAATTACGATTCACAATTGTGAAATTTCTTTAGTAATAAAAATAAATGTTTTACACCATCAGCAAATTGTTTGTTAGCCTCTGTGAACTGAAATAAATATCTAACTGACTAGAGGTTAAAGGTAAATAAATGTTTAACAAGTGGTCTTTGCAATTAGTGAGGCTTTTTATGCGAACCCCTTGACCCGGGGTGTCCAACTTTGACAATGATCGAAACACCATTAGTAGCCTTAAAAGTGTTTGCTAGTAGGTTGCCATGCAACCACTGTAAAACTAGCCATTATCAGAGTTACTTTGCAGATAACACGAGATCCGTAGTGTGTACTGTCTGAAAGTCAACACGTATTACATTTCAGTGCTGTTTTGAGGTAAATATTTGAGCTGCCAACGTGTCGTCAGCTCGTCACCGAATTCGAACCCGAAAACAAGAGCTTTATCATATGTATTGCTATAGATAACTGTGTTACTTTATAATTAAATCTTTTACATTTAATCTACAGTTCGCAATCTGTATGCAATATCTGCTACAATTTTAATTTTATAAAATTTAATAAAACTCTTGTTCTATTGAAATCTCAGACGTTACGCTTTAATACACAGTATTATTCTGCCTTCACTCTCACTCCTTCACCATTTGCACAAAATTGCAACCTGAATTATCCATGTATAACAGTTAAGAAAACAGTTGAAATGAGAATTCCCTATTAAGAGTGAAGTATGTAATGAAAGAAAACCTCTCGACTTGAATTTTCTTATACCCCAAATCCAATTTACTGTATTTGTTTTTCTGAGCATGCAACTTTCAAAATTCTAGCTTGTCACTAAAAGCGTTAACATTTTAATCATTATTGATTAAACCTTCAAGACCCCATTTTGAAAAAACAAATTGAATCTTCATCTTTAACCCAGGAAAACCACAAGTGCAAATTGACGACACCTTATCTTAAAGAAATAAGCTAAATTAGTTTAATTTCGTGTGATTGAGTATTATTTTCAATTAATTAATCGTGAATCCATAAAAGTGAATTGAGTGTAAGAAAGAAGGGAATCGACCAACGATTGCAGCGGAATTGGAATTGAATTAAAGTTCCGCAGCAGTCAACTTCTGCATGAATAGATTATAACCGAGTTTCTCGCCACAATCAAATGTGAAAGAACCTTTCCTCTCAAGTAAAAGTAGTAAAATTTAATTTCAAATTTCCAGACTTGCAAAAGATAAAGTGAACATGTTGCATTACTTTCCACGTTCCCCAAGCTGACAGTAAATTCGATTGCAAGGAAATGGAAGCAAGACAAAGGCAAGACAGACAAAAGGAGTGAAAAAAATAATTCTACAATTGTTTTCATTTTACTGATTTTTTTCCCTTCTGAACCTACATAGTACATAATGTTTTCAAAGCCTAGCAACAAATGAGAAAATTGTATTTTTTCATTTAAAAGACTGCAAAAACATCGATCAACAGCAACATACTACAATAACTAAATAACAGTCACATATTAAATCTTCATATTGGCATCACAAAAAATTTACACACCATGAGATCAAAAATGTATAAAACAAAAATGCGGTATAGCATGACTGGAATTGGTTATTTCATGGCAGTAAATGGCTGAAAAATACTAAAGTTGCACCTGATAACGTGTGACGTGGATTAATACGTGCCAACAGTCAGCACTGGTGCTAAATTTTCATCACGGTGTGCATGTAAGAAAATGGCGGTTGTAAATTTTTCCGAAGTAGTAAATGACAGCTCAGATGTCTTCAATATTTTTCTTTTTGGTTCAATCTTCTCTTTAAAGCACATCCGAGTTTTTCTCGAGATACAGAGTGCAAGTGTAATAATTTAATCTAACAAACACGATATTAATTTCAGCCATTTACATGAGAAAATAATAATAACCACAGTACAGTACACAGTTTTCTAACATGCTCCGACTTTTGTTTTGGTTTTGGATTTTGGTATCGCATTATTCACATGCACACATCTTGTCTTGACAGGATTTGTTTTGACAACACAATTTCCAAGTTGGACAAAGTTGAAGGGGAGAAAAAGTAATTCAGGGAGAGATTCATGTGAGAGTGCAAGAAGGAAAAGGGTTTTCGTGTATATTTTAAAAAAACATATAGTATTTTGACGTGTACTCACTTGGATCGTGAGAGGATTCTATCTCAGAGCTATCAGTCCTCTCCTAAGAAATAGAGAAGACATTATACGTCACTCTAGGGCCCATAATTTACATAAAACAAATTTAACAAAAAATTTCTTAAAAAAAAAAACAACAAAAATTCAAAATTGCAAATACGGTACCTTACAATATATTTATTTTTCAATAAATCAAAAAATTGCACTTTCCTTTTTCGATTTTTAAACATAAGCAAACATATACAGTAAAAAAAATCAGAAAACTAAGTAAAAATTTAAAGCAACCCCAGTCGTTTGATCTATTCTTAGAATCTTGAAGCTGAGGATCGAAACGATTTGTCAGCAAACCTAGTTGAAATTCATCCTTTCTGACATACCTACAGTATATCTCATAAAAAATGAAATGAAAGAAATGTCAAAAAACGCATCTTTGCTACTACGGTACTGTACACAAACGATAGAAAGTTTCCTCCACAACTTTCAAAAAAATTGTTTATACAAACATCTTCTAAAAGAACTTTCTTATCTATCAAAACGGCACTGCATTTACTGCAATCGAAATTCGCGAATGTTTACTTAAATTTAAAACCATTCGAACTTCAAAGCTTAAAGCTTTCGTAAACCTTGCTAAATTAAACTTTGTACGTCAACTCATCTACACAATAATTTATCTACAAAATTAAACTTTAATATAAACCTAAAAACTTGTCAACTTAAAATCCTTCAAAACAATTCTTGGAATGGTTTAATTCACCTAGGGGAAAAAAAGGTTATATTTAATTCAGCAACGTCATTAGATTACACTCTTAATAAGATTATTTTGAACTTTCTTCCGGTAAACGCACCAGTGCCATCACACGTACTAATAAAATCTAAAACTGACTCCAGAACGAAAAAACTATTTAATACAATAGCCTGAAACTAAAACCAAAATTTTTAATCCTCTTTGTCATCAACTTCATATATTTAATTATTTATTCAGGAAGGAAATGTCAAAAAGGCGAAATAACGATTTGAAACAGCAAGTAAATTGCATGTTAGAAATAACAAATGTGAAGTTAACATATTTAAACAAGAAGTTAACTTCTCATTTGAATAAATCTGTCTTAATGACCTAATGTTTGTCCTGATAAGTTCATCGCAGCAAGAGAGAAGATAAACTCCCGATCCGCATCTCAACTTTGTGTTTAGAGGCTCCTTATGAATATTCAACGTGTTCGTCCCAATCTACTTCAGCAAACAAAAATAAATTATTCCACAAATTAGCTTCGAGTGATGTGATTTGAATTTCACAGTTAGCAGTTTAGCTAAGATTTTAAGCCTTTTCTTTTACTCGTTTCCTTTTCAAACAATTTCATTTTCTTTTTTTCTTTACAAAGAATTTGTCATTTAAAAAAAAAATCTAATCAGTTTCTATTCGATGGCAGTTCGTTCTGTTTCGTTTTGACAAGTGACATGCAAAACCTCTTCCAATGATCGTAAAGATGTGCTGAATTTCCATTCAAGAGTCTGAATGGGATTTTGTACATCGATACGTTATTGTGTTGTTGCAATAAGACAAACTTTGAGTTTTGCATGTTTAAATGCTTCGTCCCTAACAACAACAAAATTTAATATTGTTTATTTACATATACCGGTACTCTAGTTATTTCAACATTGTCGGAAACAAAAAAAGAATTTTATAAAAACCAAACGAACTGAAGCTCCTGCAAGAGTTGTATACACTCGTAAAATCCAGATCAAATAAGACCGCAGCTAAATCAATCCAGTGCATACCACATAGTTACGCCTCTCAAGCCGAAATTCAAGTCAAATAGCAAATAAAAAAAGACAGAGAATGCAACCAGATGCCTGTTACCATAGCATTTTCAATCTCATTGGAAAAGAAAACATTTGTAAGATGTTGCAGTGCTTTGCATTGGATCATTGCAGCGAAGCATAACAATTCAATGTATAAAAACTGAAGCATTACGGTACAGGTATAGAAAAATAAATGAAAATGCTATAACTTGTAATGATTAATTATACACAAAATTTAGTAAGGTACGATAACAACTTGCAACCTTACAATATTTCTACTTAAAACAATACGCCAATTTCATTTCCCGCTTAAAAACAAACAGAAATAAGAAGCTAAATAATACGATACAATCATTACAATCATTACCAGTATGGCAACATGATCTACATCCATATTTCCATATGTAATATACAAATCACTATTGATTCCAGACTTATCAGATACCATATACAGTATCCATTTTTCAGTAACATTATTATCACTAATTTATTCACTACTCGTATTCAAGTTCCGTCTTTGAAGATGTCTTACTGTAGTCTTGTGCGAGATTGTTTGAAAACATAAAACGACAGATGAAATTACAGCTATGAAAACGTCAAGCATTATCCAACCGTTACTGACAACCAGTGTCATCACATGCCGCTTTCTGCCTGCTTGTCTGTTTAAAACCAGTTGCATTTAAAAAATATTGACTGGCAGTTGGACAAGAAAATTTGTAACATGAAGCTCTTTGGATGATTCTGTTACTGCCTTTCAAACTGTTTCACGTACTGTAACCACTGCCGCTCCATTTGCATGCGCGTGAAATTGAAATGATTACGTGCTTTTGTGCAATAAATTACTAAAATGATCTCGGACTGACTCGAGGCATTATGTAAACTGCCAAACTCTAATTAAAATGACTACCATAACACAAAGAAATTCAGATTAAAAGTAAAAATAATTTTTTTTTTAAATTAAATCACGTACAAGAGTAAAGTAACCTTAAATTTGATAATGGCAAATATTTTGTAACTAGCTTTCTAGCAATTTGAAAACAGAAAACCACACCAAAACCATAATACCATACACACACAAAATACCATGCACTCTAACAAGTAATTTTCCGAGCCCATAAAAAAAAAAAAATCTCATTTTCTTCAATCTCATTACAGTGAATTTACCTCTTCAAGTTCATAAATACGTAATGCAACTTGAATTTCATAACTTTTCTTTTCCATTTTTCATCTTGTACTTTTATCTAGATAAATTTGATATTTAAACTACTTCTACTATTACATGTGATTACAGTGCTGACTTAATCAAGTGCGTAAATAGCGCCTGCTTGTGATTGCTTTGAATTTCACTCACAAATGTGTGGTTTTCGACCGTATTTTGCTAATGTAAACAGAATTTCAAAAGAAGTACATACTCTTTCTTGTTTGACCTATTTGTTTACCAAACTGCAACCGCTTCCTTTCTATATAAATAATGCACAAATCCCAAACATTGCTTAAGTGGCATTCTTGAAAATAAGGCGCCAGTAAAGTGATAACGGTATTGTTTACAACTTTAAACTTCGACCTCATTCTTTATCTTAATGAAAAATGTCAATTCTTACCATATCTGAAGTGAAACAAGGTTACAGTGATTAAATTTAACGACTAAGCAATTAAAATTAATTTTCGCTTTATTTAAATTGACGTTAATGAAAAGGAAACCTTTATAAAACATATTTGCACTTCACTTTTATGCATCATTAAAATTTCTTGATAAAAATCATTACAAAAGACAATACTTTATGTATTCCAAAGCAATTATCACGCTTATGGTAAATATAAAAAAAGGGTCGCTAAAAGGCCCTCTTCGACTAAAAAAAAACTGACTGATGGATAATAAAGTTCATTCTTTGTGGACCTACGTTGTTATAGCAACCGTAAGAACTCTCTTCAAATCCTTACGAGATAACAACAAAGCTTATTTTCCATCATCAATTGCTAACAAGAAACCAAGTCCTCAATCCGCTGGGATAGCTCTTGTGATGGGTTATAAAAGACTAAGACAAAGAAAATATCCCAGCCCATTAGTAAAACTGCAACAAACTTGCCATTTTCTTTCCCACTTTTCATACCAAAATCCAACTCTTAATTGGCTCGGAGTTAACTTGTCGGGGAAAAAAAGTTGAAATTGATTTTCGTTTGTCCAAATCCTACAATTCATCGTCATTTTTGCAGTAAACTTTCGCCCCTTTTTTACCCGAGCTTGATCTTCCTTTGTGACACGTTGCGTGTGTCAATACCTCACCGAATCGATTTCTAGATTAGAGTCGCAGGTGTGAAACGAATGGGTCTTCTCCCGTTTCATGGCACACAGCATAACTTGAGCGACACGTGAAGTTCTGGACATTGTAATTTCCAGAAAAAAATGTTGGCTTAAATTTTGCACTTTAAAAAAATGTCACAAACCAAACGTTTTCTTAGAAATGTTTGCTGTAGCACTGATTTGTAATTCTAAAAAACATTCATTAAATATTAATCAAAGCCATCGATGTCTATTCCGCTTCAAAAAATTCTCCTTCGACAACAATTGGAAAAACGGTCTCTGAATCAAAGAAACTTTACTTTTTCCACTCAGATAAAGCTAAAAAAAAAAAAACTGTTCAAATTTTTGTAATTCTGCGCGCCATTCTTCAAGATATAAAAGTTGAATTCTAATAAAAAAAAAAAAATAGATAAGGTAGATTACTGTTTTGTAATTATTTACAGCTGACCTCTTCAGACAAAAAGAATTTACGGTAAATCAATTAATCATCTTTTTGTGTGCGTTGTCTTATTTTTGCTAGAAAAATTTGATCTCCGCATTAATCTCCATTAGCATGCTTTTGTAATGACATTACAAAGAAAAAAATGAAGCTTGAAATAATATTAAGTGCTCAAATTTGCTAATACTTAAATTCGACGACTAATAAAAAAAAGATTCATTTGAGTTTCGTGTTTCCAATAGAAAAAAGTCAGGTTTAATTTTCTCTTTTCTCAATTTGTTTTTTTATGACCCATTCCATCATTTATTTTTTCACCTCTAGAAGTTTCTACTTTATTCTGGAATCCCTTTGGGAACTAATGATACAGATTTTAATGTGCTTTCTAATCATGATGTACAAAGACTACTCAATCAATACCAATCCATTAACTCGTCAAACTGCTACTTAAACTTCCATTAGCCACTTCAAACACCTAAAATTGTCTCCCAGACTTCTCATTTCACTTTATGTTTGATTTCTTTTGTAGCAGTCACTTCATTTAATCTTTTGCACACTTTCTAAAGCCAAATCAAATTAATAAATCCAGGTTAAATAAGTTGTAATGCACAAAATATTCTGGTTTAGGGAAAAGCAAAATCTGAACTACACCGATGCGGTTTTGCCATCAATCTCCAGTTTCTTGTTCTGGCGTGAAATAACCCTAAATTCAATTTTCATAAACTACATTTCACGGTTAAGAGAAAAATGGTTTCAATTCCATAGATAGATCTCTAAATTTACATTGCATTTTTTCTCACTACAGTTTTTTTTATAGCATTACTTCAATATGAATGATGTCTAAAAGATGTCAAGGAATAAAATTGTTGATAAACCGTACTGCATATATCAATGACAGAAAGAATTCTTAACCTGTCATTTTTCCTAATAATTAAAATAAACAAGCTTTAATTAAAATCAATTAAAGCGGAAAATTGAGTCAAATTGTTCAAGTATTTTTTTTTTTACTCGTATAAAATGTAGAATTTCATATTTTCCATTTAATTACTAAACTTTTTAAATTTCTTGTAAAATTGCATTTACAGACTTTCTCATTTATTGATTTCATTTTTAACCTTGTCTGCCTTCAGCAGCTGTTCTCCGAGCTAAAATTTGAGAAAAACAATTTGCAAACCCAGCCATAACACTTTGGAAAAAAATTTGATTTCAATCTTTACAACCTAATTAGCATGAAGAAACAAGATGAGTGGATAACTTACATCAGCAATTTCAGCCAAACAACATATTAACCATATTAGCGCGCCATTTTATGTGTCATTTAATTCAAATTGTTTTGCACATTTAAACATGCTGCACTTATTCTGAACACTACACGTTGCTATAAGTGATAAGTAAAAAAAAAACGAACAATCTTGGCAAGCTTCTCCACACTTCTAGCTAAACCGCGAAAAAAAACAAGACTCCAAACCACCTTCTTGATGAAAAGAACACATTTACCCTCAGAAAAAACAAAACTTCCATCATTTTTTCATCTACTAATTCATTTAAACCCCGTTGTCACATCTCATTTCGTGAACTCTGAATGTGCTTTAACTCACTTTGTGCTAGTTTGAAAGAGACACAAATTATGGTAAGAAAAGTATAATGCAATTAAGTAGTTTAAAGCTTTAAACTAGCAAAATTATGCCTATAGAACGCGCAAGTAAATGTGCTGAGTTGTAAACTTTTAAAATGAATTCAATTTGACATCCAAATTGAACATTATGAAACGAGATCGAAAAAAAATGAGATGAGGAGCTATCCAAATGAAATCAAATTGAAATAAGACCTCGACACTGCAAACCAAATGTCTATTCAGCAAGGTACAGTATAACGTGATAAGACTTAATCACAAAATCAATAACGTTCTTATTTATCCTATTTAATATACCGTATTTAAAAAAAAAAAAAGTAATTTGCAGAATTTTACTGAAAAGTATATTTTTTACGGAATTAAAAAATTGGGTACGGTAATGCACATCACATTTCCTCTCGAAAGAAATTCTCGCACGATTTCGGGAATTTAAATAAATTACAACACACTTTTCCATTCTCACATTAGCAGCAATTTCGAGTAATAATCCTCTTATTTTGTCAAAGTACTGTTGACAATGTTCTTTCCCCCAACTCAGGTTTAAGAAATAGCATTTTCCCTTCCAGTTTCCCCTGTCATTTCATCTAAACTCAATAATTTCCCATTCTATATTTTCGTATTAAATTCCACTTTGCAATTTTATTTACTTGCATACAACCCTCCAACCTATTGATTCGTCTAATGTAAATACAACTGAACACTCAGATCGCACGGTTTATTGAAAATTGAATTAAACTTGTCTATACTTACAAAACGCTTATGTACAGTAATATGGATCTCAACCTACCTGAAAAAATAGCAAGAAAAGAGAGCAATTAGTAAAATCATATAATTAAAACAAGACAGACAAAACAAACATCTCAGTTTATTTATGTAAGTTAGGTTTTCTAGAGTTTAAATCAAAAGAGGGCATCTGGCAAACAACATCACCTGCTGTATAAAACATTCATTCACATACCCCACAGATTGAAATAATAGAAATGCATGCAACAGTTTTACTTTAATATATCGACCAACCAGTAATTCATGGTTTATGGTCTTTTGTATCTAATGAGATAATTACGTCTATTTTCTGAAATCGGACTTACAAATGACACTTAATCAACAGGATGAAGCTACTCTATCCAGCTGAAACTGTTCTGTACTGATAATTCCATTTACCATACCCTGTAAAATAATGGGTGAAAAGAAAAAGTGCTAACACGACTCTATCACCACCCTCTTTTTTTTTTATCTCTCCCCAGCATGAATAAATTATAAAGTCAACTGGAGAAATATTGGAAAATTCTAATGAGAAGTTGATAAGAGGATTCTACTCTTGTTTTGGCAAAATCTCAATCGAAAAAAATAATTAAAAAGAAATAAAATTTTTTATATTAATTAAATTCAACAATTACGCTTTTATTAACACAATTTAATCTTAAATGAACGTCAGATTAATGAAGAAGATTAAAATCGGCACGTAGGTAGTTCTGCAATTTATCGACAAAACAGTTTAAATCATGTGTGTTTAAAGGTCGTAACCTGACGTCTTTAAAGAAGAACGCATTTAATTTGAAAGTTCCCATCTTGACTTCACCAAAAAAAATAAACACTTTACCGAAGGATCGAAATTATGAAGGTGATATCAGATCCAAATGATTACTCCCACATCTCAAAGAAGTTGTCAATATCAGTTTTGACTCAAACAGGGTCCTAATCTCACGGGACAATTTGAGTGTTTGCTTACTGGAGACCCGGACCGCCATGTTCATGTCAAAAAAAATCTAAGGTAGTATTGATCCGCTCGTAGCAAGGAAACGGTTGCCTCACTGCCCCTTGTGAGACCACATACATCCACTCACTGTCACTCGGGGGTTAGGAAATAAAAGCATGGGGACGAAAAGAGAGATGAAGGAGACCTTGAGCACGTGGCAAAAAAGCAATCTTAGCCTATCCGATGTCACTGAACCTAGTGTAAATCATGAGGAGGAAGTTGATGACGACGAACGACGTGTAAATGTCACCGACCGTAAAAAAAGGTGTGAAGTCGCCTTAGTCCGATTTGAACGTTTTCGAGGTTGATTGTCTTAGTCAAGGATTTGAGGTTAAAGCGATTTGGGACAAAGAATTTACACAGTCAAAGAGATTCCGTGCATGTTAGAGTTAAAAATACCATTTTCTTTTTCTAATTGCACGCCATGTAAATAACACCCAGAGAGTAAAATTTATGCTTCCATTCCCCAACCTACAGCTTCAGTTTTCGGTTTTTTATTTTTTAAAAAAAAGTGCTGTTTCATTAATAGCTGAATTATTTAATCTTAAAGTTTTACGTGTTGAGTTGACTCATTAGAGGTCTTTTGTAAAGTCAATTAGAAGTCAAGAGTTTGAATTATTAGCTCTTAGTTAGTATATCGACCAAGAGATAGTGAAAAATTCAATAACAAGATTTAAAACATTAAAAAAAAAGAGAAAAAAATGTTTTATCATTAAATTAATGACTTGGCAAACTGCCTGAGAAACGCTGAATAATTGTCATCATGGCGGAAAATTAATATTAAAAAATAAACAAGCATTTGTATGGAGATTAAGATTAAAAAGTAAATTACAGAAAACAAGCAAATTAATTTGTCACGTCACTGCAAAATTTATTCTAAACATCTGTGTCCTGGCAATAGGTATAACCACTACTGCACTCCAGACAGCAATCACAGTCGCCAAAATAAACCCTGCAACCACCTCATCAGCTAGCATCATACAGCCATAACACCACAAACTGACTGCTGATAACAAGGCCCTTACTCCATCTAAAAACAATGGAACAATCATTAATAACAAACAAAGTTCGATATAGAAATAAAAACTTATTTCAGCTTAAACTAACAAACTTCACAAGTGTACACGAGTTTTTAATCTCGGAAGTTAAACACAACAGGAGCTCAACACGACGTGATTACTGCACCAAATCTCTCATTTCCATCAATTTCCACCAAAATCCTACCTAACAAATTAAAAACCGTGTTTTGTGATGTTTTACGTTAATCACCGCTCTTGTTTTCATCTATTATTGTTTCCATAGTACTGTATATAGCGTAAAGCGATAGTAATGACCCTTTTCTTTGTGCGTTGTGAAAAGCAGAACCATAGAATAAAATCCTCTTATCAGCTTGGCTGCAATACACTTGTGTTACGTGTAAAAGAAACTTTTTTTTTCTTTCTCTTTTCTGCAGGCTTACTAAGCCCAACAACAAACGTAATTAAACCCAAATTTAATTATAAAAAGAAACCACAAACAGCGTGACTTTATTTTCAATCACAAAAAGCAAGTGACGCAACCTAAATATAGAAATCATTTCACCATTGCATGTTTTGGAGGGAAAAAAACCATTTGAAAATTATTCCAAAAATAAAACTCGAGTTACCTTATGAATCCCCGGTGTTTCCCATCCATCCAACAGATCTTGAGCCATGATGATGATGATGATAAGCCAACCGAGTAGAGTAATCCGAGTCGAATGACACAAAAATTGACCACTTAATCAACTTCCAGATCGCACAATAGATTCACATACACTTAAAACTTGTGGAAAATGAGGAGAATGACCGAGAAAATTCCCGAAGGTTGAAACTCAGATGAAGGATGCTTGGCATGTGAGCAGCCTCAGCCTCAGCCTCCGCCACTGTCGCTTGAACCTATTCATGGCAACTGGCAAAGAGAGATGCCGAGGCGAGTTCACTCTAGTGGCAGATGAAAGGGATGGCCCAAGGAGAAACTCGCAGCTGGATTCCTTCTCACTTCGGTCCGATCCGTATTAATGAATTTTTTAAGACATATCTTCACGAACAATAAGCTTTAATGTGTTGGTATTGTAATTTAAACGTTTTTTACGATTTACTAAAGGATTTTTCTTTCATTTTTTTTTATGTTTTTGCCTCCGCAGATTTCACAGGGGAATGGTACGATAGTAAAAAATATAAATAAAAATTTCGCTTATGCTTTTTTGTGTAAATAAAAAATTTTCTCACTTGCTTGTTTTGAAATTGTAATTTAAAAATTTTGTATTTAAATCATTCTGATTCACTCACTCGTTTTTCATCTTTTTTTTTTCTTTTCACGCTTCAGCTGGTATGTTTAAATCAAATGTTTGAGTGTGATATAAATCAGAAACTGACTTAATTCTTACAATTATGGTTTTAACTCTTACTAATTAAACTTTAAAACGTTTCTAATTTGTTTTAGAATTAATTGCTAAGAGAAGCGCTAAACTGACCTGTAAATAAACTTGTACTAATTCGTGAAAATTCCTAAAATAACCTTAAAAGAATTTTAAAAAATGTATTTACATTTTTTTCCTTTAAGAAAAAACGCTGTAACAAAAACAAAAAAAAAATCTTTGCAAATGTTCTTTTTATACAGTCTTGAGACTCATAGAAGCACTCAAGATAGAAAAGACAATTTTTCTTT
Organism: Geophilus truncorum; assembly: GCA_034695745.1. Classification (NCBI taxonomy): domain Eukaryota; kingdom Metazoa; phylum Arthropoda; class Chilopoda; order Geophilomorpha; family Geophilidae; genus Geophilus; species Geophilus truncorum. The sequence continues at coordinate 5,319 of JAQFZP010000681.1, read as the reverse complement.
TTATCCCTCTTTTATAAATACAAGCAAAAGTATTCATGATGCCCTCAAGTTGTTAAAATCCCATGATGAAAGTAAGTTTTAACTGTAAGAAGGGAAGAGAATAGAAAAGATGAGATTTTCGTGACTAAAAAACTGCGCCCTTTAGACGATACATTACCATTGGACCGTACTGGTATTCACGTGGGAATTTGCATCTTTCAATCCATTCAAATCAAAATGCAATTTTTTTCCCTTCGAGCCGACTTAACTCTATTCCAAATAAATCTAATTCAAAATAATGCCACCACAACAACCTTAAGTTTGTCATGTCTAATCTGTATAAAGCAACAAACGTACTGTAAAAGTCACAAACAACTTAATAAGAGTCTAAGAAACTAATTAACCGTTTCGCTTGCTTTAACGACTTCTTTTTCTAATTTTAAACTGCAATCCTTCACAAAAATACTCTTCGTTTAGAACCTTTTTCTCGCTGTAATTTGCCACAAAGCGAACAAGAGCCTACAAAGTCTGCTACTTTCTTTTTTATTCCCTTAAGCCAATCCCCACTTTTTTGCGGACTTAATTTTCTTTTGTTCTTTTTATTCCAAAAGAATGGTGCTACCAAATTACCCGCAGAAGCCCTTCTAAATGTCCGTCACTAACATTTGTTCAATGGACTAACAGCATTTGGAAAGTCCCGCAGGGCAACTCACTTCATTGTCTGCTTAAGGTTCTCGTTTTATAGGCAAAGAAGAGAAGGCTAGTCAATAATTCACAACTTATAAGAGAACATCAATTCAAATTATTCAACATTACACTGAATAAAACGAAATTGCACTCTCGATAGAGTTTCCACGTATGTGTAATACGACTTGATCCAATCATGTAACTTCCTCGGTTACTTTCACCATGGTCAAATCGTGCATCTATAAGATTTTCATGATGTTTCGGAAACAAGCTGTCGTTCATCTTATTTACAACAAGCTTTAAAAGTTTTCTAGAAATTGTAATTAAGGTTAAATGAATGAAATGTGTTTTACACTCAAAACAAGTTGGGTTAAAAATTCGGATCTCTGCATTTATTGCACTGGAGTAAGACTGTCAAATGCATTGCGTCTCACTTTGAAACCTTAGCCCTATTTGAAAGTAGTACACACTTATCCAAACATATTGCACGAAAATATAAAATTTCCCGATATTGTAGTCATAAGCCTTACATTTTATAAAACAAAATAAATTTTTACCACATTAATATAAATTCGTGTGACTTCGACGCATCTTTCATCCCAATTTAATAACCTCAAAGAAATAATTACTCCGCATACCGTAAAAAAAAATCAATAACGGCAAGATGAGTAAATTGCTCCTAAAAGAAAATTAAATTCATTTTTCCTCTCTTTTAGTCCAAACAAAAGAGAAAAAATTGTTTACACCAAGCTACAGTACTTTTGGCACCCACTCTTCAATCAGATCACCTTAATTACATTATAAACGATAGCTAGCCCGTAACCCTTCCTATCTTTTAGTTAGACATCAATTTAGCAAGGGGCAAAGCTCTTCCCCCAAGTACAAGTTAATTAGATTTTTCCGAACATGACAACCATTTGAAACCCAGCAAATGAGTTCAAATCACTTTCAAAGATGAAAACAAGAATTGATCAAGTTTGCAAAACACCACATTTAATTACTTCACTCTAAATTTGGTCGAAAATTTTAAGTGACGTCTTTCAAATATTTCCCTTTTTTCTATTACCTTCACTTCCCACTATCCATTAAAAAAAATCGTTACAAAACATCTTAGGATGATTTTTTTTTATTTCTTTACTTCACTTTACTTTACTTTTTCCTTTCCATTTTTTTCTTTTCTTTATGGCGAAAATAGGAAACCAGACTGCATTGGCCTCGTCTATTATTTGTTATTTCTTTTCAATTTTTTTCTGCTTAGCGCACATTCCACAGAAAACTGTTTGAGTAAAGATATGAAAAATGCATAGGAAAATATGGAACGATAAATAATGTATAAAATGATCCTTTCTACACATGTGGAAATCTCGGCACACCGCGTTTTTTTTTTTAGCCACACAAAATATTGGACAAGATGCGCCTTAAGTTGTCATCAAAAAATGTTTTGCTGAGTCAGATTTAGCAATAATTGTCCAAGCGTTAGAGCTGACAAATTTTGCATCCAAATGCGTCTAGATAATGGCCATTGTGAAATAAATTTATACTTTGTATTTGTTTTGAAAAATTTAAATAAAATGATTACCATAAATTGATGGTTTTAAATGATAGCGTAACTATACTCATGAAAATATTTCCGCCAAGTATTATCCTAGAATGACATCTCACAAATCATGTCCATAAATGAAATTGTAACCACATGAATGAGACCATTTAGCACGTGATGCTAATGGACTCGATGTAATATATTTATGTGGGAATAACAGATAAAGATTTCAATTGACAAAAATTGGCATATCAAATTCCTAGTTTCTGTACAAAATAATCTAATAATACAAGTAAAGGAAAGTATGAGTGCACCTTTACTCAAGATAACTCTCTGAATGGCCACTGAGGCTTATATTTCTTCACAAATAACTGTTTTATCGACGTGTGTTGAAGTGCATTACTTAATCTCTATTTCCGGATGCTCAAACCTTAAATTGAAAAATTCAATTCCCAATTTACACAACCTGATCCCTTTTAAAGAAATACTTCAAATGAAACATATTGATTTGAATAACGTTCTAAATTTAAAGCCAAGAGCATGTAGAATTATTGGTTATGTAATTGAAATTTAAATATCAGTATTTAATAGGATTACCGGTACGTATGTGAAAAGTTTGTAAAGTTTGGCATAATCACTGCAAATCCTCGAAGATTTACCTTAACTATTAATATCTAAGCTAAAGTTTCTTGTATGATAATTTAATTTATTTCCAATTGCAACAAACAGAGAAAAAAATTAACTTTAAATTCAAAAACAAAATGAAACGTCCACGCAATTACATTTTTCATGCATCACTGCTCAATTCAACATAGCAACAAAAAATTACAGGTTTGGCTCTACTGAACCAAGAGAAACAAAACAAAATGACATGGCACTTTCCTTAATTGAAAAATACAATTAATTTATTAATAATCATTTCGCACCACGTAATCATGACAATTTACAACCAATTAAGTGACTTATTTCTTCCATCACCCAGCAACAAAACAGTCCTGATGAAATTAAAATTAGTAGTAAAACGATCGCTCATCTTAAAATTCCAATTTTCTCCATTTCAATTTTCCTCCTGTTCATCTAAAATTGCAACATAGTCAAACAAAACCTTAACCCCAGACAATTTCCATATTCAAACACAATACAACAGCATAAATTGAATTACCATTCCCATTCCAAATACAGTCAAATAACTTCTCAATACAGGAAGCACACTTCCATGAACTCATCTTTCTTTTCCAGAATCCAACTGTAACCATCAAAATAATGAAAAAATTTCATTTCATTTAGCAGTAAGTAATAACTTAAATATTAGCAATTTTTTATTGCGCAGCAATATATGATATTTTCCATAGAAAAGAATACATAAAACAGAGCCATAAATTCCCATGTAAAGCTTCATTTAATTTAATGGGCAGCAAGGGGATATTTGAAAATGGTACACATAAGAAAGGCCACTGTCCAGATGCAAACTGATGAATGGTCCTTAAGCATTTCGGCCTGAACTGAATAGCCAACTAGGGAGTTTAGTGTGCGACTCGTGGAAAGAGGCCGTTCTCTGCCTCCCATTGCCTTGCTTGGCTAGGCACGAAGTGTTGAAGATCCTTCACTTTTCGTCTTGATCGCCGTGTCAGATATGGTCGAGAGATATGCAAAAAAGGTCGATGGACCCTTAAAGTCACGTTATATTACAAATGAGGAAGGCAAAGCGGGATATACGGAACGATTTTCACTTATAAGACGCTTGAAAAATGAGCGCTCAGATAGTGATGGAATCGCTGCCACGTACTGGCAGTCAAATCCGGTACAAAATTATACGATGTGTGTTTGTATTCGAAGAGGAGAAAATGCAAAAGAGAATTTTACGTTGTCTTTTTAACTTTATTTGAAAAATAAATGAAGTTGATGTTTGAAGAGTTGGCTGCACATTTAAATTTTAATAAATTTGATGTTTAAGAAGTGAATTTTTAATTTTTGAGGAAATTAGATATTTTTTAATTAAAAAAGTAGACAACTTTTGTAAAAGGTAAACTATAGGTTTCTCTTCTAATATTTTACCTGTACGTCGTTAAAAATATTTTAAATCAATTCGGATATAAATATTGTATGTTCAATAGATATTGCATGTTTGCTGAGAGTCTCTGGAATTGATCTTGTCTTGTATGAATAAGACAAAGATTTAAAGATTTGTTTCATACTTATACTTAAAAATTGTTGCAGTCATCTCTATTAAAAATAACCGTAAATTGATTGACTTTTTGAACATAGCAAAATATAAGTTTAGAAACATAACAGAGCCGTTTTGTAGAATTATACATCTTTAAACTCTTTTAAATTTTTCTCTGTAATATGTAATAGAATTACAGAAGCAATTTTTCAATTATGCAATTTTTCTATCTACTAATAATGCTTTTAATTAACTCACTTTTTATTGTTTTCACTTGAAGAAACAACTAAAGATGATCTTATTAAATTCCAAATGCTTTTCCAGTAAATTTGAGTTGTCTCTTTTCTTGAAAAGATAATATGCCCGCTAAATATCCAGTTTCATAAAGGAATTTCAATTTTTCTTACATTTCCCAGATGAATTTCCAAAATGAAATAAAATTACATTGCATTTGCTACTTGTACATTTATTAATAAAGAAATTGGATTCAAAATTTAATTACAATTACGACTACACCGCAATCGTGTCCAGTTTCAACAAGTTTTGGTCCCTATGAAAACTTCCAAGTCTATCAACTCAAGATCATGTCTTACTACATACCGTACTTAAAAAAAAAAAAAACAATTTCTAAACTATCCCCTTTAAGAGATAGTGCTTAGTTACTCGCATGAGACTAATAAGGAACAAATTCGAGATAAAAAAAAAATTCATAGATTCCCACAATCAGAAATAAAGTTTGAAATAAAAACATCAGTAGACTCAAATTTTACAAGAGAGACCTTTTCTCGTCCACAATCAGTCAGTCACCTTAAAAAATGCACAAAAATGCACAGAACCCCATTTCATCTTTCAGACATTTAAAAAAAAAACGTTTGTAAAACTTCTCTGCAAACATCATCCATCTTCTTTATACACTTCAATTAAACAGTTTCCAATTTCCTGATTGCAT
>JAQFZP010000680.1:0-28897 GCA_034695745.1 Geophilus truncorum | reverse complement strand
AATAAACCATTTTTAAAAAATTGAAGAATCATATTAGGGAATATTAGAAGGGTTGTAGCATATTTACCCATTTTTTTTTTTAGAAAAAAAAATTTGAAAGGAGAAAATAATTACAAATTACAAAACGTGTCAAAAACGTTTTTAAAAAACTTATATAAGAAGAGTTTTAACTAAATGGGAATATTTTTTGGAATATTTCGAAATTAACAAGAATATTTTGATGATTATGAAATATAGAACCAGTTCTCAGTAAAATGTTTAAAAAGATAAGTGTTATTATAAATATAAATTTCAAACGATGAAGAAGAGTGTTTATCATATAAACTTGATGATACCATATCTGAAACAAATTTGACCAAACAAAAAAAAACCCGATTTTGTCTTTAAACGGAGGAGGGGAAAAATCGAAGCGACAGAAAATAGCGGCTTAGCAAAGCAAAACAACCAGAATAGCTGTAAACTGCGCATGTGTAGTAAAAGTTGGTATACTAACTTTTATTAACCAACTTATGGCTGTTAATTTGTAAGTTGATGTTGGATTTTTTACCAATTTTTTCAATCGTGTCAAAATTGTTAAAAAAGTTCATACTTGTTTAACTTGGTAGTTCAAGACCAGATTTTCGCTAACTCTCTATTATCACAATATTGCTCAATTTATGATACGTGATATGACACTTGCATCTTGTTACAGGTTTTGTTAAGGATGCTGATTGTGAACCGTGCTCCGTTCAGGCAGAGTCAAGTTGGTCAAGTTTAACTGACTTTTTTAAAAAGTAATTACAAAATGTAATGTTAAGAATTATATACAGTATATGCATGATGATATGAAATTTTTGGCTGCATACCGTACAAAATTAAGAAAAATAATTTAAAAAGCTATAAAATTTTCAGAACAATGAGGTTATTTGTTGAATTATACCAAGAATGGCTATACATTTTTGATTATACATGCTACAACTAAAATAACAAAAACAATAAAATAAAATAAAATAAAATCCAAAACGTCAGCCATTGAAGGGTTAATGTAAAACAATTGTATGGGTTATTTTAAAATATTTTTTTTCAAATTCCTTACTGTTTTTAGTGGGTTCCCAAACTAAAAAGGTTTTTAAAATATTTTTATAGGGCAGAAGGTGAATTCAGTTTTTACCTACGTGGACACATATGCCACAGATGCTGGATGTATGGCTTTGATAATTCACATTTAACTTCTGGCAAGGATATTTGCATGTACAGAGCGTCAAATGGTACTGTGAAAATAGAGTACTTCATTTCAGTTGACAAATTAATTGTTGACTGTGACTGTGATTTTCACTGCAAGTAAGTTATGATTTTTAAAAATTTCAAGTAGCATTACGTACTGTATTGTCTGAATTCCAGTTCGATATTAGGCTAATATTATTTATCTTGGCCAATGTAACTAATATTTAGTCAATGTAATGCCAATACTGACAAGCCATTATTATTTGGCTAATCGTTATTAATCCAATCTTGAACCTTGAATCAAGATTGACAATTTATATAATACACGATGGCATTTTAAAGTCACTATTAGACTAATATTGTACAATATGATTTCGTTGCAGATCTGAAACAGTAATGGAAAACATCAATAAACTCTTAAAAGTTGATGATGTTGAATTGCTTTGTGAAGGCAATCAACATGTATTTAACTATTTGCCAGATGCCAAAAACTCAACACCTATTGTAGATGTAAATGAGCTGAAACAACTAGATCAATGTAAATCTTTAAAGTTTAAAAAGGGTAATGATGCAAAAAATTCTGAATTTCTACGACGTTGCGAGGATTCGCCAATTCACCACAAAGGAATTGTACGCATTGAATGGCCACACGTTAGAATGGCATTTAATGCAACCACTAATGGTAAAGTAATTCATCGCCTATATTATCAATACAAAACGAAATTTACACGTATAGAGATAGAAGATATAAAAATATTAAATAGAAACAGAAAAAATATTTCGGTTCAATGCGAAAGCGATGATGAGAATTTTCTTAACATTTGTAATTGTCTTAAAACTGAAAAAATTATTGGTTTTGTAGATAAAGTTATAGAAAACCAACTATTCAAGTGTGATACACTAGATCCTTTCACTAGCCGTAAAAATATTATGACATATTTAATGTGTGACCAGGATTTAATACGTTAGACTTTGTTGTCTATTCTTAAAATTTCAAGTGGTAATTAATTATAATTTCTTCTTAGCCCAATAAAGGCATAAATGGTTAGTTATAATTGTAATACTTCTTGGTATAGAATTGTACGGTAAAATAAATAAATAAAATGTATATTCAAAATAACAGAATTGATAATTTTATATACAAAATTTGTTTGACACTTGGTGGAACCAGATGTTGTTCTAATTAGATACGGTTCAAGCTGGAAGACAGTTCAAACAGTAGTTTTATTCAAAAAGTCAAATGTTGTGTTAAAAGTGTATAGTCTTAAAAAAAGAACGTGCTGATTGGTTGACTACAGTGGGGCAAGAGAAGTGACACAACACACATAGCGCTCGCTCTTTTGAATGCAACGAGTGTTTAAAGCAAACCGAAAACTGTTCAAAACCAATTAAACACTAAATAATTTTTTTTTTTTTTTTTTTTATAGAATTTCTATGTAAATCAAGTTAAAATTAATACCGGTATTTACGGAAATTTAGCTGCTAATCTTTTAAATTAAGACTTAGAAAAATGACCAGTTTTACGTAAGTCAACTGCTTTGCACAGGATTTTACAGCATTGTAAATTCAAACATCAGAAAATTGGCTTTACGTCAGATGTGAGATCAACTATTACGTAGATTGCCCATAACTTGATACAAAACAATTTTCATAGTGAATTATATTATTCTCTAAAATTATTTTTAAATTTTTTTAAAATCATAAACACGTGAAGCATTTCTTTTATGATTTTTATTTTTTTTTTAAATCCAGATGTTCAATATCTGTACAATTGTATATTGAGAGTGATTTACTGTATAGTGAGAGTGATTTACTGTATATTGTGAAACGAAAAACTCCACATTGTCATATTTGTATAGCTATGATTGGTTTAAACTTTCATTTTAAAATAGAGTGTAGACAACACGTTGCAATATTATTCAGTTTTTACTCTGTCAATCTGTTGCAAATTCTGCTCTTCAAAGTTCTCAACGTACAATAGAAAAACTGTAAGTAACGTACAATATATTAATATATTAAATGAATCTATTTGTTATAATTCTGTATTTCTTCGTTTATTAATGACTTAAAAGTTTTATAATACAAATTAATCAAATTTTATAAATTAATTCCCAAGTGTATTTTATGCTAACATATGGTACATGAAATCACTCTTTCGCAAGACTTTCTAAGTACAACTAAATGGTTTAAAAATGGAAATTGTAAGAGACTTGTGGCTTTACCTCCTCTTTTAAATTTTTAGTTTTACACCTCCATTTTTTTAACGATTTGCTGTTGTCTTGGTTACAGCTCTTTACTATTATCTCTCTTTACTAATCAACTTCACCATGCACACATATTTTTATCCATATTTAGAAACTGGTGACATATCATTAATTTACCTATCTCTAATAAATTCACGCTCTAACATCATTTACCCCCACCTACCAATTTAGTCTTATTTTTCACTATTTTTGCATTGTTTTCATTGAATTTGCTTAAAATACTGTTAAAAATAAAAAAATTAGTACAAACTTAAAATATATTTTAGTCAAAAACAGACCAAAAGTTGAAGCTAAGCATTTTAAAAACCTTTTAGATGTGTTTGAAGAGTCTAATGTGAAAATTTGAAATTGTTTTGTTATTGGTAAGACCATATCTTCTCCCCTTGTTAAAGAAGGGATTTTTGGAGTCTCACTTTATTTATCAACATCGAATCGAAGTGTGTTTATGGCCGGTGCTCGCACAGGAACCTCCTCCCCCTCCCCCTTCCTCCTCTTCCCTCCCTCTTCGCCCTCTTCCTCCTCTTCCCTCCTCCCTCTCCCCTCTTTCCTCCCCCTCCCCCTCCCCCCAGCGCTAACGAACGTAGAAAGTAACTCTTAACTTGAAAAATATTAATGTTGCGAGTGCTAAGTGCACAAAGTTCTCCCTCGAGTCTCGGGTGGCTTCTCCAATCTACTGCTCCATAGCGTCACAGTACTTCCGCCACACCAGGATAACAACCGTGACGAAATCAAACACGAATTCGCAAAATCTATACACTTACTGTAAATCATTCAAATTAATTTTTTTGTTGTTTACATTTTAGAAGACCTTGTGCCTATCTCATAAAAATGAAGATCCAGCAAGCAGTATATTTTCTGATGCTACTCTTTATTTATGTCTACAGCGATGGTAAAAATACTGTATATTTTATTAACCCATATTCAACATATTCATTTAGAAAAAACTGTTAAAGTTGGACGAACTTTAGGGAGCGTTCGTAAATTACGTCACTAAAGTGGATGGAGGGGGGGTTGTCAAAGGCGTGATATGTAGCATTAATAGTACAATGAAGACAATGACAAGAGTGACGGGAAGGGGGGGGTCCAAAAAATGCCATTTTTAGAGTGCCGTAATTTACGAACGTGCCTTATTATGAACATTAAGATGCACTTACATTCGTATGCCAAGCTAGTTATACGTTAACACAAGTCAAAAAGAAATGCACATTAAAATAAGGAAATCAATTTGCACATAATCGTCTTTGTGTAAATCAGGTCTAAACTGGTTAAATTGACATTTACAAGTTTTTGACATCATATTTTATTAATTACGTCGACAAATGGGAAATTCAGGGGTTAAAATTCAGTGTGTGGAAGTTAACATTTGGTGTGTGGAGGTTAAATTTAGTATTTATAGATTAAAATTGATCCTTGGAGGTTAAAATTATGCAAATATCGAATATTAAAAAATATCGATTTTATGGTTGATACTATTTCATTATCAGAAAAAAACATGATATCGATTTGAGTTGATTTAAAAATACTTTATAAGTACGGTATTGAACGTATTTCAGTTAACAAGCATATGGTGTATTGAAATATCAAAATACAGTAAAATTCAGTGGAATCCGCTTATAACGACCTCGGTTATAACAACATTCTGGTTATAACAACATTTTTATTTTTTCCACCATACCTCAAGCAATGCTAAAATTATCTGGATATAACAACAATTGGTTGTTACAACATTTTTTGCACGGTCCCTTAAATGTTGTTACGCGGATACCGTACCACTGTATCAGTATTGAGCCGGTATTGATACCCACTCTCTACAAAGACTACCACCCTAATTCATAATCTCAACAAGCTATCTTTTAACCCTTTGCGCCCTGAAAAAAAATAGTACGTATCACCTTAAGCGTGTGGACAAATGTCCACACATTTAGACAATAGAATTCATTAGACTACCCCACGACCATGATATACCCTTTATATTTTCCCATTTTTAGGGGTTCAGCAGTAAAGTGTCTCAGATCTTGCTGCTGAAGAAGCAAAGGGCAGCAAACTTTAATTGATGATAACTAAATAAATATAAGCCTAAAAAAATTAAAATTTTCAGAAAGAATAATTTACTAAATTAAGAACAAAATCACCAAATTACAGATTTTTTGGAAAAGAAATAAAAAAACTTTTCCTATACTTGAAGTGAGGTGTGGACAAATGTTTTCACGTTGGGAAATTATAAAATTTTTGAATTGTTCATTTACCGGAAATGTAACCACTAGATAAGCGCCTGATGATCAATTTGCGAATTTCGAATTTCTAATTAAACGCATTTGTAGTCGTTGAACTGCTGAATCGGATCGTTTTTCGTCTACTTCTTTCTTCCACCCGAACATAAATCGCCGGGATCGTCTATTTCGTGAATAAATTCGATACTAGGATGACCGAATCTATTCGAGCGTCTACTTCTCTTTTCCTTAACACCGAAATGGTTAAGGAAAACGTCTGAATCGATTAAAGATGAAATTTACCGTTAGAAAATGACACGATGGGTCAAGTTCTTTGTAGTCAGTCGGACCACGCGGATAAATGAAACACCGACACAGGTTTGTTAGAGGTTAAAATGGACAACTGATTTTATTCGTTTGACCAACACTTATATAAACTACGGGAGTCACGTGATCAGTACGTTAAAACGAACTCCGATTGGACGATTACCCGTAGTGTTACAAATTCGAACTACATAAATGACAAACAAAAAATTGAATCAATTTCAAATTAAACAACTACAAAATTCCAGATCAATTCGAAATAAAATAAAACTCAAATTTCTAGATAAAAATTAAATATTCAAATAATTACAAATATAACACAAGTTCAAATTTACAAAGGGAACACGTGTTCTGGAACTCCAATAGTACACGAGTTCAAACCAAAATTAGAACCCCAAGTTATACAAACTTCAAATAAATCATAAATCAACAAAACTACACTTTAAATTAAACATAAATTCACAAAAATAGCAATTCAAATTAAACACAAATTAATAGAAAAGATACACTTCAAATATAAAACAAAATTAATAAAATTCTCATAAAACAAATTCGCAATTTTCAATAATTAATAAAAATCGTTTAATTATTCTCGGCGAATTTGACAGATGGTAAGTCAAATTTTAATAAAACCATTTAATATGGAATGATTGCAATAGATATTAGGCTTTGTTTTCATTACTGGAACTCGCGCCAGTAAATTTCTCGCATAACATGAAAACGTTTGCAAAATTAATCATTCAGTTTACTTGTGTACAATGAGATCAACAATGCAAATGATTGTCAAAAGTGAGACAAGGGAATAAACGTTCAAGCTCGTTATAACAAGCGAATTTTTCAGTCTATTGAACTTCGTTAACGAATTAAAATTTACTATTTAATAATTATAACGGGGCTAGACTATATTTTTTATGTGGCTTCCTTTGTTAATACCTTGCAAATGGGCTTGGCATGTTTGTTGTTATTTTTCCTCACTTGAAATAAGTAAGTACTGGTAACTTATTAAGTAAGCTTATAAATATGTGACTTGTATGAAGGCTCACTAAGAGTCTAAGATACTTAAAAAAAGCCTCCAGAATTCATTAAACAAATTTGTGTGCAATTGCTACAAAACAATCCTCGTAAATGCTCAAAATAATGTGAGATAATTGAAGCCAAACAAGAAACTTAATCACACATGAGAACAGAGAGATAAGGCAGGAATACAGATTTTATAACAACCTTTCTAATTACAAATCAAATTTGTTAGGCTTGAATTAAGCTAATGATGTCCTTAAGTGTAATAGGGATAAAAGTGCGCGGTGTTGTGCAGAGAAGCACGACTCGCTTTAAAGGAGATGTGACTCACACCTGTACAAACAGAAATAACGTCACGAGAATCATCCATCAGGTGTTACTGGTGTATACCCAAAAATGTATATAAGTGTATATTTGTACTTCCGTTTTTGTACATGACTTAGAATAAAAGTGTGAACTACATAAAATCCCGAATCTGATTTCATCCCACCCAACTTCAACAAAATTTTGACTTCAATTAAATTTCATTGTACTGACTCATGGCCGTGCCGATGGGTGAGGCGGCGAGGCAGCCGCCTCAGGCGCCGTTTTAGTGGGGGGCGCCATCTGAAGGCGTGGGCGCCAAAACACCAAAGAAAAAATTTAATTTTTTTTAATAAATAGCTACAGTTTAGTTAATAAATGTAATAACAGAAGTACTAATAATAATGAGTACTGTAACCAAACTTTCAAATCTTGTATTTTCAATTATTTTAATAATTTTTTTTTTTTTTTTGGGGGGGGGGGGCGCCATTTCAACTTTTTGCCTCAGGTGCAAAATTGGCTGGACACGGCCCTGTACTGACTTGAGTGTTGACGGAAATAATTTTAGAAAGCTATACAGTATACCGTATTTTTCTGAATATAAGCCGCGGTTTATACAAGATTTTACATACGCCGAACCCTAGATGCGACTTATACTCGGGTGCTGCTTATACACTCGTGCGGCTTATATTCAGGAAAATATGGTAATAAGCTTGAGGATTTTGTTTTGCATCAGTTTCACGTAGATTTGATAACTGGCAACTCTTATTTTTCAAAACGAAAATGAAAACCTAAGCAATTTGATCTTTTTTTTACAATACCTTGCTCACTTGCAGGTCAGTGCGAATGGATACGCAAAGCCCCTTTTTGCAATGTCAATGACCAATGCCAAGAGGGTTATACAAATTGTAAGGAAGATCCATGTGGAGACGCTAAATGCTGCTGGACTGGTAAAAAAGTATATTGCTGCAGAGGTTCTTGTTAAATTAGTACGGTAAGTATTCTGTCTTCAAAGTTTAAATAAAAATCTCGAGTTTAAATTTTATATTTTTATTCGATTTGTAGGTTAACTCCAACTTGTTACCTAAGTTTATGTGAGAGGGAAAATCATAATATGCAATTAAAAATATAAAAACGAAATAATATAAAATATAAAAATATAAAACGAAATTTAGACGTTTTAAGTTTTTCAAATTTTATTAAATCAATATGTAATATGTAAAGATAAGCATTCTAAAATTAACTAGAAATGAATCATATTATAATAAATAAAATGATGATGAAATAAAACTCATTAACTCATAAGTATGTGACTTGTGCTAATTATTTATTTTGAGATAATCGTGCAATCAAATTAGTATGAAAGCTCACTAAGGTACTTAAAAAAATAGTGTCCTGATTTTCATTAAAGAAATTTTGTGTGAAATTTCTACAAAACAATACTAATGCTTAATTATATTGCATACTAAAATTATCTTTGTCAATGTTCAAAATAATGCCAGATAATTGAAGCCAAACAAGAAGTAAGCTTAATCATGATGAGAACGATTTTTATAACAATCTCTCTAATTACAAATCAAATTTTGACTTCAATTAATTCTTATTGTACTGACTTGTGAGTGTTGACGGAAATAATTTTAGAAAGCTATATAATAAGCTTGAGGATTTTGTTTTGCATCAGTTTCACTTAGATTTGATAATTGGAAACTCTTATTTTTCAAAGCGAAAATGAAAACCTTAGCACTTTTGATCCTTGTTTTTGCAATACCTTGCACACTTGCAGACCAGTGCCACTGGATAGGCACAGCCCCTTTCTGCGGTAATAACCAATGCGAAAATGGTTATACAAAATGTAAGGAAAACAGTTGTGGAGACGGTGCATGCTGCTACACTAATAGCAAAATATATTGCTGTAGTGGTTCTTGTCCCGCCGGTAAGTACTCCATATTCAAAGTGTAAATACTAGTATTGTGTTTAATTTTATATTTTTATTCGATGTGTAGGTTAACTCGAACTTGTTACCTAAGTTATGTGAGAAGGAAAATCATAATATCCAATTAAAAGTCGTTTTTATTAATTGTAATTAAAAGCTTGTGTGTATTTACAATAATAAAAACCTCGACAAACTGTATTTTTGCTTTGTGTTTCATTATTATTATTATTATTTTGTATTCATTATTGCTCTGAACAAGAATTTGAGACATTTCTGTTTTATGTATTTAAAATACGACGTTCCTGAAAGATTGAAGTGAAAAAATGATAGTTTGATTAATAAAATAAAACAATATTTAATATTTTAATTAATATTTGTTAGTTTTGTAAGTGCAACCTTCAAAACGAAGCTTCATGCCGTTTTGGGTTGATGATGTCACAATCCGTTGTTTAGGCCCGTGTACGACCTCGACACAGCGCGAATATATATCTAACTAAATAAAATAATTAACGCGCGGCAGGAGTACGGTCCAAACGCCTTGACATGGCCGATGGAATATAAGTACCATTACGGCCACGTTTAGACTAAAACACGAAATTTATAAGTACACTTATCAATTAACTTACGTGGATAAATGAATTCCTAGAGGCGGAATTAATGCGTCGGTCCGGCACAACCAATAAATGACTCAAAAGACAACTTAATTTCCTTTGAATTAAGTAGAGGAAATGCAACGAGCTTCGCCAAATTTACCCTTAACTTAACGCGTTAATTTTATTTAATTTAACAACTTTTTTCGTTTGACTTTTTATGCACACGAGTTAGAAAAGTTAAACTAAATAAAGTTAAAAAGTAAAAAAAAAAAAAAAAAAAAGAAAAGAAAAGCTAACTTTACTTGTTTGCTACAAGCTCATTTTGTTGGACATAGCAAATAGAAATAGCCAAATACCAAGTTTTAGCGCATGCGTGAGACTGCTTCCGGAACTACAGATGTGCGGAAATTTAGACAAATTTAGCCACAGACGCTCGTGACAAAGAGCACGTATATACGCGTGGCTTTAGCACTTTTCTGATTCTTCCTATTATGTGTAAAATCCATGATACTTACAGCATGTTGGTAACAATATCCGATACCAGATACCACACATGTCATTAAAAAATTTGTTTACTAAAATCTTCAATGGGGAATAAAACCGAATATCCTGTCCATCATTTACACAACTATAATTTATTCAAAAATAAAATAATAAATCTGTCAGTTCATGATACTTACAGCATGTTGGTAACAATACCTAACACCACACATGTCATTAAAATAATTGTTTACTAAAATCTCCAAATGGGAGAATAGAACCGAGTATCCTGTCCATCATTTACATAACTGCAATTTATTCAAAAATAAGATATAAATCTGTCAGTTCGTTTTTACACAACCGGAAAGTTATAAAACAAGAAGAAAAGGTTATGTACAATAATGCATCACATCAAGTCAAACAATGATGATAGAATCGAGCGAAAACTTCATTCGCTATTCTCGCATTAATCCACGCGTGAGGATGTGCACAAGGTTATACGAAGAAAGTATATAAAGTCTCACTTGCTAAAATATTGTGTGCAGTATAGACTCATTGCTATACTTTAAATCACATTTGAAGTGCAAAAAGTAAAGATGGCGTTGAAATACTTGCTATTTTTCTCTTATGTGATTTTTCATGCAAACATTGCGATTGCCGATTACATGCCTGTTATTATTCTACCCGGCTTTGCAGACCCGGATTACATTTCGTACCAATCGATATGTAATGCTATTGTTGCAAAACATCCAAGCACCGTCTGCGTACGTTTACAGCCTCTCGGAGTTGTTGGGAGTGTATTAGGAATGTGGAGACAGCTGCCATTTTACCAAAATGCCATTCGACCTTATTTCGATAAAACCAAGTATCCAAGAGGAATTAATCTCATTGGATTTTCTCAAGGTATGTATTTAATGTACGGTAAGTAAACCAATTTTTAATTGTCGTTGTTCCAGGAGGACTGATGGCCAGAGCCTTAATTGAAACAATGTCTGACCACAATGTTGTGAATTACTTCAGTATGGCTGGCATGCAGATGGGGATATTTGGAGGTAAGTTTAACATGAAATGCATAAAACTAACTAATATTTATAAATTATGTTGCTTCAGTTCCATATTCAGGTAATTTCAGCATATTAGGATACCAAAATACAGACAACTTGACTAGAGACCTAGCAACTAAGTAAAACAACTAAAATTATACATAATACGGTATATTATAATTTAGCTTATATATTTTAAGACTCTTTTATAACCCATTATCACAAGCAACTATATCATTAGCTGGATATTGGAATGGTAAGTGTATTTTACTGTTCAAATGTTGATAGAATTACAGTACAGTTGACTTTTTTGCAGATCCAACAAAACAATCAGAATTTTTGAAAGTGGTGACATTTTTACCAAAAATTAATTGCCTCATAACAGATTTCAATTGTACAAGTGAGTGTGTTATTTCATGGTCAGAAATAGTCAGTTTATTTAACTTACATTATGCACTACTTACAGCCTACAAACAAAATTTTATCCGTTTGAACATGACAATGCTTCTTGCTGCTGGAAATGATACAATCGTTTATCCCAAAGAAACAGAGTAAGTGAAATAGAAAATTGTGTATGTTGTGTGAATAAATCTAATAATGCTATATTTATTTCAGGCACAGTGGGTTTTATGATGAAAACTACAACATAGTTCCACTAAAACAACAGAAGGTAAATACACAGAAATATACAGAGAAACAATGCTCGGGCAAAATCGCTCATTGTTTTTTCAATGTGCTATGGTGGCCCTCCTTAAGCGGATGGGCTACATATTGTTGTAGGTTCTCATTATTTAATGATGCAATAATGAGATTAAATAATGTGTCAGTTTTAATTTAGGTTATTTTTTTCCCATCCGCCCGAGGTCGCCACTGTAACTTTGTGAAGCGATTTAGCATTGTTGTAGATAAAGCGCTTGGCTTCAGTGATGAATAGTTATCAATACGGTATTTAAATCTCGTTTTGACAACATTTTTAAAATCTTTTAGGTTTATACAGACGATACGTACGGTATACGTACATTGGACGAACAGGGGAAACTCTTTTTCGTGACTCTTCCTATTAATCATTTGGACTTCGTTTTGACACCAGAACCTATAATGACCAATATTTTCCCATATCTGAACTGACAACTTTATTTCCCTTTAATAGTCTGATATATAATATTTAGTTTGTATAACAATAAATTGTATCATTTCATTATGATGTGATAATTAAGCACGTTCAACAAGTATCTAATTATTCTGTGATCTATCTTCTATAGAGGAAAAATTTGAATTTTTCCCAAACTCGCATCAGTATGTTTTTAGTAACTTCAGCAATATTGCAAGTGATTTTTTGTCTCAGATTATGTAAATCAGCTAAAAGTGGGGAAACAAAAATGTTATTTTTGCACAAGAAAAATGGTCACATGGTATTAAATCTGAGCTTCGAGGTGGCCACGAGCGAAGCAGAATTTTTTTGCTCAATTCCATAGCATGCGAAATGCTTTATCAACAGCATTTTGGCTTGGCGGTCATTTGACGTCATTCTTTCAAATGGAATAAACCTTTTGACATTTTCTACAAACTCATGTAAAGTAAATGTTTTAGTTTTGATATAATTCAATGTTGAAACTGTCAATTTTTTTTGTAATCACCCTGTATTATTAAAATGTCAATGTCAATAACATACAAATTTAAGTGAAAATAATGCATTTTCGGCAATAGGTAGCATTATATTCCTAAATGATACAAATAGTGCACATGTGAGACTGTTTTGCACTTTCAAAAGTTTAGACAAAGGGAGCCATATTAGCGTCCTTTAGCACATTTCTGATTTCCCCTACTAAGTGTAAAATGCATGATACCATGACTTAGTTCTTACGGGATGTGGGTAACAATACTCGATATCACGCACGTCATCAAAAATATTATTTAATAAACTCTCCAACTGGGGGAATGAACCGAATATCCTGTCTATCTTTTACAAAACTGCAATTTATTCAAAAATAAAAAAATTAAATATGTCATTTACCTTTACAACCGGAAAGTACTTAATAAAAGATGAAAATTAGTTTTGAAATCAAACAAAAGAATGTCGGTAGCATGATCGAAAGTTTCATTCGCTATTCACGTACGATCCACACGTGAGGATGTGCTCAAGGGTACGAAAAATGTATATAAACTCCCAAAAATACAGTACATGCTCATTGCTAAACTGTAAATCATAGTTTAGGTGCAAAAAGTAAAGATGGCGTTAAAACACTTGCTACTTTTCTCTTACGTGCTTTTGCATGCAAACAATGCGATTGCCGATTACATGCCTGTTATTATTCTACCCGGCTTTTTAGACAAAGATTACACTCCGTACGATAACATATGTAAGGCCATCAATGCACAGCATAACGGCACCGTATGCGTACGTCTTCAGCCTCTCGCAGTTGTTGGGAGTGTATTAGGAATGTGGGCTCAGGTGCCATTGTACCAAAACGCCATTCGACCTTACTTTGATAAAACCAAGTATCCAAGAGGAATTAATCTCATTGGACATTCTCAAGGTATATTTTTAATGCAAGTAAAACAGGTTTTTAATTGTCTTTGTTCCAGGAGCACTGATGGCCAGAGCCTTAATTGAAACAATGTCTGACCACAATGTTGTGAATTACTTCAGTATGGCTGGCATGCAGATGGGCATATATGGGGGTATGTTTAACAAGAAGTGCATAAAACTATAAATAATATTTATAAATAATATTTATAAATTATGTTGCTTCAGTTCCAGATGTAGGTAATTTCAGCGTATTAGGATACAACAATGCACAAAACTTGACTAGAGAGCTAGCAACTACGTAAAATTACTAAAAATTACACATAATATCATATTATAATTAATGTTATATATTTTAAGACTCTTTTATAACCCAGTATCACAAGCAACTATATCATTAGCTGGATATTGGAATGGTAAATGGATTTTACAGTTTAAATGATGATATTGAATTACAGTACAGTTGAATTTTTTTTGCAGATCCAACAAAACAATCATTATTTTTGAAATTGGTGACATTTTTACCAAAAATTAATTGCCTTGTAAAAAATTTCGATTGTACAAGTGAGTGTTTTATTGCATGGTCAGAAATAGTCAGTTTATTTAATTTACAATATGTACTACTTACAGCCTACAAACAAAATTTTATCCGTTTGAACATGACAATGCTTCTTGCTGCTGGCAATGATACAACCGTTATTCCCAAAGAATCAGAGTAAGTGAAATTGAAAATTGTGTATGTTATTGTGTGAATAAATGCAATAATGCTACCTGTATATATATTTCAGGCTCAGTGACTATTATGATGAAAACTTAAATATCGTTCCATTAAAACAACTGAAGGTAAATACTGTACACAGAAATATACAGAGAAACAATGCTCGGACAAAATCGCTCACTGTATACATATTGTTGTGGTTTCTCATTATTTAGTCATGCAATAATGTGATTAAATAATGAGTCAGTTTTAATTTGGTCCTTTGTTAAGCAGCATTTTATGCTGTAGTTTCCATCCCATCCGCCCGAGGTCGCCACTGTAACTTTGTGATGCGATTTAAAGAGTTAAAGAGTGTCGTTTCTGTGATGAATAGTTATTAATATTGAAACCTCGTTTTAACATCATTTTAAAAATGTCTTAGGTTTACACAGACGATACGTACGGCATTCGTACATTGGACGAACAGGGAAAACTCTTTTTCGTGACTCTTCCTATTGAGCACAATGATTTTTATCTCACACCGGATCCTATAATGAACAATATTTTTCCATATCTAAACTGACAACTTTGTTTCATTTTACCAGTCTGATATATAATAATTAGTCTGTATAAGAATAAAGTTTTATCATTTCATTTTGATATGATAAACAACAATTAGCATCAACATTTGTCTGCATATTATTCATACTCACTACTTTCGACAATGAGAGCCATATCCGCTTAGCGCTCTTTAGCACTTTTCTGATTTTCCCTACTAAGTGTAAAATCCATAATACTTAGTGCTTACGGCATGTGGCTACCAATACCCGATACCACACACGTGATCAAAAATATTATTTACTAAACTCTCCAAATGAGGGAAAAACTACTGAACCGAATATCCTGTCTATTTTTTATATATAACTACAATTAATTAAAAAATAGAAAAATTAAATATGTCATTCATTTTTGCAACCGGAAACTACCTAATAAAACAAGAAAAAAGTTTTAAAATATATTACATCAATCAAAACAACGTCGGTACATTCAGAAAATAAGAGGATAATATGCAGAATGAAAAGTACTTTTTCCTTTTGCATGTGAAAATTTTCCCTAATAGTGTGGTAAATGCTTCATTTTTGGAAAATTTCCCTTACTTTAGAGTATGGTATGCCATATCATCATTTTTCCACACATAAAAGAAAATTTTCCCTCAGGAATTTCTGAGTGTAGTTTCCATACGTGATGATGTGCTCAATGCTACGAAAAAAGTATATAAACTCTCTAAATAAACGGTACCGTATAGGCTCATGCTAAACTGTAAATTATATTTTAAGTGCAAAAAGTAAAGATGGTGTTAAAATACTTGCTGCTTTTCTCTTACATGCTTTTGCATGCAAACAATGTGATTGCCGATTACATGCCTGTTATTATTCTACCCGGCTTTCTAGAATATCATAACACTCCGTTTGATAACATATGTAAGGCCATTAATGCAAAGCATAACGGCACCGTATGTATTCGTCTTCAGCCTCTCGGAGTTGTTGGAAGTGTATTAGCAATGTGGAATCAGCTGCCATTGTACCAAAACGCCATTCGACCTTACTTTAATAAAACCAAGTATCCAAGAGGAATTAATCTCATTGGATTTTTTCAAAGTATGTTCTTGAAGTAAGTAAGACAAGTTAATGATTGTCGTGTTTGTTTCAGGGACTCTGATGGCTCGAGCCTTAATTGAAACAATGTCTGACCACAATGTTGTGAATTACTTTAGTATGGCTGGCTTGCACATGGAGATATTTGAAGGTATATTTAACAAGAAGTGCATAAAACTAAATAATATTTATAAATTATGTTGCTTCAGTTCCAGATTTAAGTAATTTCAGCGTATTAGGATTCAATAATACAGAAAACTTTACTAGAGAGCTAGCAACTACGTAAAATTACTAAAATTACACATAATATCATATTATAATTAATGTTATATATTTTAAGACTCTTTTATAACCCAGTATCACAAGCAACTATATCATTAGCTGGATATTGGAATGGTAAGTGGATTTTACAGTTTAAATGATGATATTAAATTACAGTACAGTTGACTTTTTTTTGCAGATCCAACAAAACAATCACAATTTTTGAAAGTGGTGACATTTTTACCAAGAATTAATTGCCTTGTAAATGATTTCAATTGTGCAAGTGCGTGTTTTATTTCATGATCAGAAATAGTCAGTTTATTTAACTTTCAATATGTACTACTTACAGCCTACAAAAAAAATTTTATTCGTTTGAACAAGACAATGCTTCTGGCTGCTGGAAATGATACAATTGTTATTCCCAAAGAAACAGAGTAAGTGAAATAGAAAATTCTGAATGTTATTGTGTGAGTAAATGTAATGACTAATGATGCTATATTTATTTCAGACTCGGTGGGTTTTATGATGAAAACTTAAATATCGTTCCATTAAAACAACAGAAGGTAAATACACAGAAATATACAGAGAAACAATGCTCGGGCAAAATCGCTGTTTTTTTAATATAGTCTACGTATATACTGTAGTACTATGGTGGTGCCTTCTTAAGAGGATGGGCTATGAACTAATCGATAAAACACTCACTATATGCTGCTATACATATTGTTGTGGTTTTTCATTATTTTAGTCCTGAAATAATGTGATTAAATAATGAGTCAGTTTTAATTTAGGTCCTTTGTTAAGCAGAATTTTATGCTGTAGTTTCTATCCCATCCGCCCGATGTCGCCACTGTAACTTTGTGATGCGATTTAGCATTGTGAGTGTCGCTTCTGTGATGAATAGTTATTAATATTGAAACTTCGTTTTAACAACATTTTAAAAATGTCTTAGGTTTACACAGACGATACGTACGGTATTCGTACATTGGACGAACAGGAAAAACTCTTTTTTGTGACTCTTCCTATTGATCACCAAGATTTTGTTGGGACACCTGAACCTATAATGACCAATATTTTTCCATATCTAAACTGACAACTTTGTTTCATTTTACCAGTCTGATACATAATATTTAGTCTGTATAAGAATAAATTTTTATCATTTCATTTTAATGTAATAAACCACAAATAGCATCAACATTTGTCTGCACTACATAATTTTTGTCTATATTAACATATAACATCTTTTTTAAACAGAGAATCAGTATCATTTCCCTGATAGTTTTTACATAAATTGATCTATAAAAAACATTTTAAAAAAAATTACCATAAACTCTGATTTACATCTCACACAACAAAATAAAATGTTGAATTTTCATTCCAAATGTAGATAGATTAAAAATTACCATATTTGTTCCAGTTCTTTTGCATGCTTTTTCATGCTTACAATGCGACTTCCGGTTACTTTTGGCATCAACTAAAGCTAATTTTTAAATTGGCCTGGAAACATTATTAATATACTGACACGTCTGTTTATTTGATTCAAGTCAAAAAACACTCCGAGAATTCCTTTACAATGCATTTAAATTTAAATATTCAAGGAAAGTGAAATTTAGTGATGAAACATAATAAAAATCCATTTGTAATTTTTCTTCTTTAGTTTATTTTGTCGCTAGGTGGGAACTTGAAAGATCGAGACCATGTTTAAATTGACTGTTTTGTTTCATCTTATCAGACTGAAGCATCATAATAAACTGTACAAGATGTTGCGTACCGTATATACTGTAGATTGAATAAATTACATAATAATAAGTTTATTGATCACGTTATTCTAAAGAATGTGATAATTGTAAACAATTTGTTCAGGAAATTTACAGCATGAAAGTGAATAAACAAATTAATTAATAAATACAAAAACCCATTACATAAACCATGTATTACAAAACAAAATAATAGATGTACAATACAAAGAATATACAACGACATCTACTGGCATAAATTAAAACACTAAAAATAGCTATTTACTGGTAAATAAATTACACTTTTGAGATAATTATTTGAGTTTATATATTACCTCAAAAGTCTTTATCAATAAAAAAAAATTAGATCCGGCAATTTTCGACACAATTAAATCTCTTACTAAGGTGAAATACTATCAAATACAAATACGAAAACCACAAAGAGAATTTAGGTAATGATTAGATAACGCACAACCTATTTTTCACACCTTATTTTTTGTATAAAAAAACTTAAAAAATTCATTAATCAAGAAATTTCAAAACTTTAGTTGTCTCAATTGATTTCTACTCTTTAATCTTGATTGTGATGGTACAACTGAAGGTACTTGACAGTTATCTTTACACGCAATTACATTTTTTTGTCAGCAATCCGGATTGAAATTACATTTTGACGAAATTTTTATCTGGAAAAACTTTGTTATCAAGTCTGAAGATAATGTTTGACTTGTTGTACAATTGACTAAACTTGTATTACAAGTGTACCGTGTACCGTTCGGCATTGTACAAGGTGATTCCAGTTTAAAGTAAGTTGTTGTTTGTCTTTACTTCACTGAAGCGAATACAAATACATGGTATAATTTTAACCCTTATATAACGAAACACAGGGAACAGAAAATTGATTCGTTATAACGAGTTTTTGTTGTATCAGATCTCAGTTATAACGAAATCGTTCGTTAAATCGAGGTTTCTGTGATGTACGGGAATGAAACTTGTGGTGTCTTAATTTCGTTTAAACAAAAAACGACAAAAATGAGTGTACGAAATAACGAATTAAACATCGTGTTAACGTCTGTTACGTAGTTTCAGTCTGTTTAACGTTAATGCAATCTTTAACTACGTGCCGGTACGGAGCCCTGTAGAGCCCTGTTGCAACCACTCGTGAGTACGACTTTGCAACTCGTGAATACTAATTGTTTCAAGAACAACTATCGTGTTCTCTATAGGACTCCGTAGGCCATTTTCGGCGAAATTTCTTGTAAACAAATTTTCGGTTAATACGAAAAACTTGAAAATTACTTCGTACTATCGAGATTTCCGTTATAACGGAGTGTGTTACGAGAAAAAGTTAAACAAATAAACGGTAACAAAAGAGCGAAAATCGGGATTTTGAACGATTTCGTTATAAGCGGGTTCTCGTTATAGATGCATCAAAAATAGCAGAAAATTTCATTACTTATGAGTTGAATTGTCCGAGTTGCTACGTAATTGCGATTGCAATGCAGTGGTGCCAAGATTAAATGGCATGCGCTTATCATTTAACTTGTTTCTCACTACTTATCACTACTTATTAACAAAGAAAAATAAAATCTGATTTTGATTTTAGAATGAGTGCGAATTTATTACGTCAACAAGCTCAAGCACCACAGGCGAAATTACCATTTATTCAAGAAATATCACCACCTGCGAATTCGGATGAAGAAAACATTTACGATTTACCATCACCATCACCTGTGAATTCGGATGAAGAAAACACGTATTTACCCTTGGATTTCAGTGATGATGAAGAATTCACGCAGGTATTTATTAACCCTTAAAGTACCAAAGAAAAAATCAAACGTAAAACTCCAAGGTAGTGGATAAACATCCACTATGCATTAGTAACACAGAAGAGTCTCCCTTTTAAACCCCTTTTAATTTGTCATTTAGGTAAAGCCACTCTACCCTCAATACTAAATTTTCAGGGGCAGCAATCATTAATTGCCTATAATTCCATAAGTAAATAATTTATTAGCATAAAAATTACAAAAATGATTAGTTTATTACAAAAGAGTCAAACTTCCAGAATTTGAGATTTAAAAATAATTTTTTTTATTTTTTATGGCTGTCTAAAAAATTGTGTGGATGTTTATCCACTAGCTGATACTTTAGAAGTTAAAAAAAAAAAAAAAAAAAAAAAAAAAAAAAAAACAGTTTACAAATCGATTCCAATTCAAATTGACAAGTGGTACAAATCTGTCACACACAAAATGACTCATAGTCATACCGTATACCGCTTTAATGTATCAAATATACAATTCAGTTATAAACATTCGTAAGCATCGACAAAGGCTTATTTTATCCAATTTCGGGTAAGAAACTCAAATCTGATTATCACTTATCTTTATCTCTCATATATAGATCTTGAACATGAATAGTGAATAAACAAACCATCTGTTTTGCGTTTTCCCTTTCATACACTTTCAATACACTAAAAAGAGAAAAATCATTAATTTTAAGAACAAAAACTTTGTGCACATGTTCAGAACTATAGAACTTATTTCCACACTTTTATGAATTTTAATTTTTACAAGGCAGAGCTAGGGTTAACATCTAAAATTGTAAGTAGGCCTATTATATTTAAATGCAATGCAATATGGTTTTGGAAGTTTGTGTGAATAGATTCATCATTGAAATAAATATGAATCATTGATTCAGTTGATTTATTATAATTCTTCAATATTAAAGGAAATAGTTAGTTATAGCACTAATTTTTACAAATTTAATTGCTTGAGTTTATTATTTTAAAATTTAAATAATACAATGTCAGGAAATAGTATTATATTTCATAAACAGCTGTTTTAATTAAGATGTAATTACTTTTGAAAAAAATGTAGCCATTTTAAATCTTAGATTGAGTGATTGGGAAAATTTCACTAACAGTAGTTAAAATTTAAACTGAATTTCACAATACAGTCGAATTTGAACCCCGTTACAATGAAACTCAAGGAATCAAAAAAAATTTGTTCGTTGTAATGAGTTTTCGTTGTGTTCATTATCCCTGTGTAAGGAAATTGTTTATCATATTGCTATAACGAAATTTGTTGTTTTATCTCCATTTTTGGTTCGGTGTCATTGTTGTGCTTGTGGCGAATACCGATTGCCCACACGTAAAAAAAGTCGAAAATTTTAGCAAAATTCAATGTTGTAAACTTCAATTAAGAAAACCAATTAAGAAATTAAGGAAATTTTATTCGTATTCGTTATTAACAGAGTTCGTTACAACGAAATTTTAAACTATGAGAAAAATAATAAAAAATCGAGAATTTTTAACATTTCGTTATAACGAGGTTTGAGTGTATATTTATACCGGTAATTTACTATATAATGTAATTTATAAGTTATACACTCACCACAAAACAATTAGATGAAAAATTTTACATATTTTTTAATGTTTTGAATTTTGTTATAAATTTGAATATTTTCTCATAAAGGAAAAGAAATTAATGTCTTTTTTAACCTTGTACATGATAGTATATTAAGATAGCATTATCACATATCACGTGCTAGTGCTAAAATCGAAACATAAAAGAAACACTTGCACATAATGGTTTTGAATGAGCACAAGTAAAACAAAAAAAGTTTAACATTTTTTTAAAAATTAAATTAAACTAAATTAAATTTTATTTTATTTTATTATTCTGTACAAAGCAAATTAAGCAAAAACTCATGTTTTTTTGTTTTTTTTTAAATAATATCAACAATCCACACAGACACCCACATGTGGCATTGTTTCAACCTCATCAGAAAGTCACTGCATCATTGTTTGGTTTTCACCAAAAATTACACAACAATCAATTTGTCACCAGTTTACCATTGTATATTAACAAACATCAATAATTTAAACAACAAGAAAACAAGGAAACAATTACACCTGCTTAAATCAAATGAATGCAAAAAATAGCGTCAGATAAAATCATTGATGATCTCTATTGGCTTAATTTTCCATGAAATGAAACACAAAAACACATCTTAGTATCAATCAACACTTGCTCAAACACAATTTTCTTCTATTTCAACTCAATCCCGAAAAATTCTCATGGAAAATGAAGGTGAATATAGAATTAACCGCTCCAGGCGCGTCGTTTCCTATTCGGTAAGTTTTGACCTTGAAACTACGTCACGAGGATGACGATAAAAAAAAAAAAAGATAAAAAAAAGTCGAATTGGTGTCGGGGGCAGAAAAACACTTGTTTGTCAACTAAATCTGGTGCTACATGAATGAAACGGTGGATGGATATTACAGTAGAAATGCACTTACGGGTTTAAACGTTTACATTTCTATTTAAAAACAACCATGGATGGATTTCATTATGTTAACGTTAGGATCAAGGTAAACTACATCTAGAACTCACCTGAGTATGAATCAGTGATATGAATAGACAAACGTAATCGGTCATTTTAGGTTTATTTTTTTTATTTTATTTTTTTAAAGACTGTCAATAAGTTTTGGGTAAATATTGTACTCGATTTTGGCTGATGTTTTACTGATTTTTGTCGGTTTTCAACGATATTTTACTGTTTTTTGTCGATGTTTATTCGATTTTTATCGATATTCATCTAAATTTATCTACTATTTATCGATATTTTACCGATATTCATTCAAATTAATCTGATATTAATTGGATTTTTGTCTTACTAACCGATATTTATCCGATACTTATCAATGTTTATCCAACTTTTTACCGATATTAATCGATATCAATACATAGCAAAAAGTATAGTTGATTACAAATAAATATCGAATAAATATCGATAAGTACCTGTCAATATCGACAAAAATCGGACAAAAATGGATAAATATCGGATAAATTTTGACAAGTATCGATAAATATCGGTAAATATCGCGAAAATATTTTAAACGTTGTATTTTATTTTTTTAATTTGATGATGTGAAAGTCACGTTTAAGTGTGTCAGATTTGTTTAGTCACGTGACTCAGTCAAACAAAAGCCTTGCGGGTACACAGCTGTTTTTATTTTCAATTCAAAACGGAAAAAAAAATCAAGGAAATTATTTAGCATAACCAACACATAAAAATAACATTGAAAAACGAATAATATTTTTTTAATTTTTAAAAAATATTTTTATTTACTTATGTTTTTTTAGAGTGCTGGTAGTCATCCCTTTGAAATAAACAACGAAGAAACCGAGATTGACCATGACTACCGTTATGCCGAATTGCAAGACCAGTTGATGGCCGTTGTGTTGGAAAATGAAAGATTAGGTTAAACTTGAGACTTGAGAGTGAAAGTTGGTTATGAATTATTAAAACGTGGTTTTGTTTCTTGGGTTTATTTTACAGCTGCTGAATTGGAACACGTGAAATATGACGAATTGAACAATTTATCGAGTAAGTTGCGATCCGAACAGGAGCGAAATCGCATTTTGGAAGATCAGTTACAAGTTAAACCAACGTAAGTTTAAAATTAATGGTGAAGTCATTTGACATTTTTAGATAAGATATAACCGGTTACGTAATGTCGTGGGTGTTTTGTTTGGTGATAAAGTGGAAATGTCTCTTGATCTGTAAGATACAATTTCCATGTTTTGAGTGACCGATGGATGTCAGTTCAAGGGTGTTTAATGTTTATCAGTGTAGTTAACTCTTTGAACTAGACGTTTTCGTAATCCATTTGTCGAGATGAATGTTAAATCATTTTTCAAAAGTGCAATTTGGAAAAAATTCGGAATGTATAAAATGAGACAAAATATTTGTGTTTGTAACATTATTTTAAATTTATTAATCGATTTGTTTGTTTCTAGGACGCCTCGACGGCGCAAAATTGCACAATCGCGAAAAGATATTTTGTATAAAAGTAGATCAATGGGAAATTTATCAGAAGACGCCGGTCCGGTAGGAGACGGCGTGGCAGGGGGTTACGAGTATGAAGTTGCTCAAGATGCATTGTTGAATCCGGATGACATAATGCTTGGACGTAGTTGTAAGTATAAATTTAAATTCGGCTTCTCTGCAAGTCATTTCTGTGTGCAAAACAAATAGCACTTCCGGTTAAAGTACAAAGTGCAAATCCGGTTAACCGGAAGTGCTATTTGTTTTGCACTGCAAACTCGAGTTTGTGGTCAAACCGGAAGTGGTTAAAATTTTTGTTTTTAGTCAAACCGGGAGTAGTAAAAAATTCAGTTTTTAGCCAAACAGGAAGCGCTATTTTAAAATTTGTGATTACTAATTCACCGGAAGTAGCATGAAAAACCTTATAAATAATCTGCTTACAAAAATTACAACTTTTTATTTTTTAGCTTTACTTCGCAACCGCTTTTCGGTGCGAATGAAAACATGGCTGTCCACGAAGTACGAAGAATTAGTGGACGACTTTTCAGTGGTCAAGCACGAAATAGAGATCCCTGAAAAAGAAGGCGATCCACTTAACCCTTTCAAGTAAACAAAAAAAAAATTAAATTTAAAAAACACTAACATTTTTACACTTTTACCTTTATTCCACAGGTTAAAAAGAAATTTAATCCGGATTGGTAAGAAAACATTTCCCTAATTTTCACTTTTTTTTATTTTTTTTTTTTTTTTTTTTTTTTTTTTTTTTTTTTGTTTTGTTGTTAACACTTTTTGAACTTAGGAAACTTTATGGATCCAATGGAAGAGTTAAAACATTCAGTTATAGCGATTTCGAGATGGGATAATCCACCAGTATCAGTTCTGGTGTTCACGGTAACATTGTTTCTCGTATTTGAACTTGAGTTTCAAGTTGTTTTAACTTACAGATATATATGGTTGTGATATACAAAGACTGGTTACTCACCACCATTTTTCTGGGTCTCGTCTCTACGTTTCTTTTCACATACCTTCGACACAAGTAGAGTAAATAAATTTTAAATGACGAATTCAACATCGACTTAATTTTTTTTTTTTGCGTATTATAGAGGTTGGTCTTTCGGAAACGAAGTCGAAGGCATCGCGAATTTTACGAATCCCGTAAGTCAAAAACATTAGAACCCGCGAGTAACGTACTCGCTTATAACGTAAACCTCGTTATAACGTCAAAAAGTTTGCTTCCAAATAATACTAATTGTGTATACCAGTATTAATTTACTCAGTTATAACGTAAACTCAGTTGTAATGCAACAAATTGTTGGGGTTCTTCAGTTACGTTATAAAGGGGTCACACACTAGTTATTTTTATCACGAAAAACATTTTCTTTTTAATAGGAAATTGAAAAAGATCTGAGCATACGGGATCAAATTTCAATTCTCGTCAATGTCGGACGCCGAAATCAGGTACGAATTTCGGATTAAAATTACTTTTCTACTTAAACTCATACACAAAACAACTTTTTTTTATAGAACCTTTCCGGAAATATAGCAGATGTATTGGAAAAAATAAAAAAGTAATAAAATATTAATTCATTCACATGCTAAAAAAAATTTAAAATTCAACCGCCATTTTGTTTGTTTTTTATTTTTTTAGTATTCTCATATGGAGAGAACCAGAACTGACAAAACCAGTGGTTTTTCTCACTTGCGTAGCTTTCGTTGGTTCTCTTTTATTTCCGCCATACTTTTTAATAAAAGTTGCAAGTAAAATAATAATAATAAAAATTACAAATTACAAATTTTATTAATTTATATTATTTTTTTCACAATAGGTCTTGCAGTTGGGATCAACATCTTCATCTTACAATATATTTTCTCGCGTTTCCCACGAATCAACCAAAGATACAACAAAGTCGAAGAATTCATCGCTCAACTCAAGACAGACGCAGAATACGAGAAAGCAATAAAAAAGATCAAAAAGGAATTGAAGAAAACGCCAAAATTAGTAATAAATTTATTTTTTAAATTAAATTTTTTAATTTTTTTAACGTTATTTTGGCTCAGTCTCGCAGTACCTCAGCTCTGTCTGCTCCGTCTACTTTGACGTTAACTCCAACCGTGAGTTCGACGTCGCTGACCAATGTAAATCAACTGCAAGACACACCGGAAATGATAGCGCCAACGACGTTTCACGAAACATTCCAACTTCCTGTGTCTGAAGCGCCACTTTCATGTAAATAAAAGTTAAAATGTGAGTTATTGTTAGTTAATGGTTTAATTTTTAATTTAGCGTGGAAAAGTGGACGAAGATGCTTTTTAGTCAACAAGGAGAAATACTTCGCAGCTGGGTTTAAGTTGGGAAGAATGTATTTAACTAATAAGTAAATTTACATACTATTTGTTTCGAAAAACCGCCACCAGATAGCGTTTGAAACGTTTGTAGGATTTGTACAAAAAAACTGTTACTTTGGTGTTAAATAATTTCAGAAGTAGTTAAACACCTATAATGAAGATTTTTTTTCTAGTTATGAGTTTGAAACATCATTTTAAACATTATTAACATCAAATGTTTCCTCAACCAGCATCGGCGCGATCTGATGGCGATTTTCCAAAACGAAATACTTTTTTTTAATTAATTTTTTTTTTTAGTTATTTATGCTACGAACGAAGCAAAACAGCTACTAATAAGAACCTAGTGATACCATTAGAAACCATTAAGTCGCTAAATAAAGCCAAATTGTATCAATGGGTCCCTGGCGGTGGAAAAGCAATTGAAATTAAAGTCAAGGACAGTGGAAAAGTAACAAATTTTAAATTTCATGAATTAAACTATACATTTTTTTAATTTTTTTAAATATTTTTCCAGGCCTTCTTATTTGTTTTTCAAGCTCATATTTTCGGACCAATCGTCAACCGAGACGAAGCTTATGACGCAATAATGGCAATTGCACTCACAAACGACTACACCTGGGGCCGATCAATTGAACTTATCAACAGTGCCTAAACCTTTTAATGTAAAACATCATAATGAGATTTAATTTTTTTTACACCTATATGTGTATATATTTACACTTAAAAATATATATCTAGTCATATCAGTGTACATAGTTTTATATAATTCAACATTTATTGAATTTCACTTTAAATTTTCACTGCAATGCAAACACTGTCAAACAAAAGTGTAAAGTTTATTTAAATAATTAAAATATAAATACTAAAAAAAAAAAATTATTTCAAGTCAAATTTACATTTTGTACACTTTTCCTACGTTTCGTCAATCAAAATCCTGCGAAATTTTATTATTGATTCCCTGCAAGTCTGAAAACCTGACGCTGGCAATGTGGAAAACCTGGTTCAGATGTTTCGGACAACTTATCGTTTTATCCCATGTGAAAATTTTTAAATTCAAAACGAATATTGTCCCACTCGTGTCCACTACGTACAGTTCCTCAAAGCATTTACACGTATCTTGCACGTGATCCGGATGTTTCCCAATCGTTTGGGTCACTTTCCATATCCGTTCTGTTAAATCCAACGTCAAAACGCGGTTTGGTCTGTACCGTCTAAAGGCAATCACTTTACCGTCATTATTCGTGGCCACCATACCGAAATCTTTGCAAAAGTGCGGTAAATCCGGTAAATCTACCCATACGCATGCGCGGTCTATGTTGCAGCACTCGCAGTTCACTGTATTGCCCCCTATCATGTAAAGAGTAGGGTTTAAGACAGTTATTCCCGATCCATTTCGTTTGTATTTCATCGGCTGCATGAGTTTCCATGTGTTCATGTTGATGTTGTATGTCTCTACGTGCGTCATTGATTTGTTCAACCTAAAAACAAAAAGTTAAGATTAGTGATGTGATGCGATGAGAACTGAAGTGTATTGTTTCCAAAAACCGCCACCAGATCGCGCCGCTTTGTAAATGTTTTTTACGTATAATACCAAAGAGTGTTTTTAATTTTGGTGTAAAATAACAGTAGCAGTAGTTTAACAGCAAATAAAAAAATAAATAAAGGTCTTTCTCTAAGGTAAAAGTCAAACAGACATCAACGGCGCGATCTGACGGCGATTTTGCAAACCAGTAGCGCCTTCTCATCACTTCCCATCATTTAAAATTTGTTTTACCGATTAAGTCCTCCAGCGACATAAATGGTATTTTTCCAAATCTCAGCCGCAGCATCACTTCTGGGTATCCGCAGACTTGGTCCTTCGGTCAAAAAACCAGTGCGCAAGTTATAAATGTGTAACTTGTCCAATTTCAGCTCACTCTGAGTCAATTCTTCGCCGCCAATAAAATACATGCATTCTCTGGAGCAAACAAAACTTCGATTCTGCCACAGATTCATTTCAACCGTTTGACCCAACGACCATGTGCCGTGTTTCTTTAAATACGTGTAAATGACGAATTCGTTGAGGTTTCCTCTTCCGGCCACCAAGAGACGGTTGTTCACACTGACATCTTCTTCACTGGCCACTGAGGGTAATATTTGTTTTTTTTTTTCTTCTTTCTTGATCGGAGTGTCGGTCAAGATCGACTGGACTGCAACTCCGAGAGATGCTTTGATGTTGATAGGTTTTTCGCATTTAGTTGGTCCTGGTTTTACTTTGCAGGCGCAAGATGGCGTCATGTATTTGTGTCTGTTTGGATTAAAAATGAGTGATTTTGATCAAGCGGAATTTCTTGTTTACTTTAAGTGGGGATTAGTAAAATGAGTAGATAATTTGAAATATAAAAAATATTTTGAATTTTTGTGTATAGGAGAAATTGCGGGTTTATTTATAGTTTATACATTACTTGTCAAAGGGTTGTATTTTGTATTCAGCTTCATA